>PVHP010008521.1:0-53190 GCA_004024765.1 Zapus hudsonius | reverse complement strand
GAGAGTGAGAACAGTATAGGTTAACAAATATACAGCATTCTGGATTACCTAGTTTCTATTTTTAGTAGCCTCCCTGTCAGATGTTCGCATAGTGCATCTTTCCTTGGAAGCCCAAGAGTATGGGATCTGGTGCATATTGCTCTAAATCCCCATTTTCAATCAAGGGTTCCCCCACACTGAGTGGAATATTTGGCCAAATTTAATGGCTGTTGATTGACTCCCCCAGGCCCAGGCTCCTTCATTGCACAATTGCTCCTTTCTTGGTTTGCTGTTCTCTCCCAGTAGGAACTGTATCCAGCCTATTCATGGCCGCAGACTATGTTTCATGCCAATGGTCTGTTTCGCCAATTAGCTTCCCCTGGCAGCTTATTTTATTTTATTTTTAAGGTTTTTTTTTTTCGAGGTAGGGTCTCACTCTAGCCCAGGCTGACCTGGTATTCACTATGTAGTCTCAGGGTGGCCTTGAACTCATAGTGATTCTCCTACCTCTTCCTCCCGAGTGTTGGGATTAAAGGCGTGCGCCGCCATGCCCGGGATAATTTATATATTTTAGATATCAATCTTCTATCAGAAGTATAGCTGGCAAAGATTTTCTCCCATTCTGTAAATACCTCTTTACTCAACCATTTCCTGTTCTGTCCAAAAGCCTTCTCATTTCATGAAATTCCATTTGTCGATTGTTGACCTTATTTCCTGAGGGATTATAGTTCTATTCAGAAAAATCTTTCCTCATGTCTATCTATATCTTGTAGTGTACTCCCTATTTTTTCCTTAGAAGTTTCAGAATTTAGGGTCCTATATTTAGATCTTTATCCATTTGGAGTGGGTTTTTGTGCAGGTGAGATCTAAGGATTATTGTAGTTACCTTTGCATTGCTGGGACAAAGCACCTGACCAAAAGCAGCAGTTGGGATGCAAGTTTGTTTTGTTTTTGTTTCTGTTTTACAGTGGAAACAGTAGAAGGAAAGTGAGCCAAATTCTGGCAAGGAAGAGCTGGCTCTAACTACTTAGCCAGCCTCTAACAGCACACTTCCTCCAGCAAGGTTCTGTCATCCAAATTGCCATCAGCTGAGGACCAACCATTCAAAACACATGAGTTTATGGGAGGCATCTGATTCCAACCACCACAAGGTTCTAGCTTCATCTTTATTGCATGTAGATACTCAAATTTTCCCAACAACATTTGTTGAAGATTCTATATCTTCTTCAATATAAATTTTTGGCAACTTTGTCAAAAATCAGGTGGCTGGAGTTGTATGGACTGATACCTTGGTCCTCCTTGTCATAGTTTGATTCAGGTATCCCCCACAAACAAATGAATGTGTTCTGAATGGTAGATGCTCAGCTGATGGCAGTTAGGGTTTTACAACCTCGCTGGAGCTGTGTTGTCGTGGCGGCTTTATGAGGGCTATAAGCCAGCTTCCCCTTGCCAGTATTTGGCACACCTTCCTGCCATTGTTTGCAGTGGTGTGGCGGAGGTGATGTCCACCCCTCTGCTCATGACATCATTTTCCCTGCCAGGATGGAGTCTCCCCTCGAGTCCAAGCCAAATAAACCCATTCCTCCACAAGCTGCTTTTGTTTGGGTTCTTTTTGCGAAGCAACTAGAATGCTGACTGCAACACTCTTTTCTATTCTATTCTATTCTATTCTATTCTATTCTATTCTATTCTATTCTATTCTATTTACCTACCTGTTTGCTCTTGTGTCAGTACCACACTGTTTTTATTATGCTGGCTCTGTAGTATTACTTGAAATCAGGTATAGTGATACATCCTGCTTTATTTTTTTTTGTTCAAGATTACTTTGTCTATCTGGCATCTTTTCCATATTGTGAAGAATGGTGCTGGAATTTTGATTGAGATTGCATTGAATCTGTTGCTTTTGGTGGAATGACTATCTTCACAGTATTAAATCTTCTAATCTATGAGCATGGGAGGTTTTCCCATCTTTTAGTGCCTTATTCCATTCCTCCCTTCAGATTTTTAAAGATTTCAATTGTAGCATTCTTTCACTTCCTTCATTACATTTATCTGAGGTATTTTTATCCAAGATTTGGTGGTGGTAGTGTGTGAGTGTGTGTGAGAGTGTGCGGGAGTGGAGGGGTGAGTGCACATAAATGTGTTGATGCAGCACCCTATGTATGTGCTTGCCTTCAGTGACAAGAGAACATTGGTTATCCCCTTCTATCACTCACCCATTTGATTTTCCTTGTGATGGAGGTTCTTACTGATTCCAGAGCTTGTCCCAGCAATTCCTTGGTCTCCACTTCCACCAGGACTGGAATTACAGACATGTGTGGCCACAGCCTGATGTTATGTGGGTTCTGAAGATTCAAAGTCAGTCTCAGCCCCCCTCAGGCCCTCATTCTTTCACAGGAAGCTCACTTAACTACTGAGCCATCTCTCCAGCCCTATTTTCCGAGGCTATTGTGAATAAAATTATTACCCTGATTTCTCTCTTCATCTGTTTGTCATTACTATATAAGATGCTACTAATTTATGCATGTTAATTTTGTATGCTGCTACTTTTCTGAAATTATTTATCATCTCTAGGAGTTGTTAGGTGGAGTCTTCAGGATCTGTTGCATATCGAATTATATCGTCTGAAAATAAAGGTATTTTAACTTTTTCCTTTCCTATTTCTATCACTCTTATTTCCTTCTCTTCTCATATTGCTCCAGCTAATACTTCAAGTACTATGTTGAATGGAGAATGGACACCCTTCTTGCTCCTGATCTTTGTGGGAATGAGTTATTTTTCCAAGTAACATGATGCTGAAAATAGGTTTGGTATTTATAAGCATTATGATGCTGAGATGTGTTCCTTTAATCCTTAGTCTCCTGGAACTTTTTTTTTTCTGAGGTAGTGACTAGGCCAGGCTAATATGGAATTAGTCTCAGGGTGGTCTTGAACTCATGGCAATCCTACTACTTCTGCCTCATGAGTGCTGGGATTAAAAGCAAGCACCACCATGCCCAGCTCTCTCCAGGACTTTTTTAAAAATTTATTTATTTATTTTCAAGCAGAGATATGCAGATGGAGAGAAAGAGAGAAAGAGAGAATGGGTGTGACAGGGCCTCTAGCCACTGCAAATGAACTCCAGATGCATGCACCACTTTGTGCATCTGGCTTATGTGCTTACTACAGAATCGAACCAGGGTCCTTAGAATCTGGAGGCATGCACCTTAAGCACTGAGCAATCTCTGCAGCCCCTCTCCAGGGCTTTTATTATGAAGGGATGCTGGATTTTGTTGAGGGCATCAGTTGAGATGATCATGTGACTTCTGTCCTTGAGTCCATTTATGTAATGAATTACATTTATTGATCTACATATGTTGAATGATCCTTGCATCTGTGGAATGAAGCCCACTTAACCCTGGCATATGATCATCTTGATGTGTTCTTGAATTTGGTTCACAAATATTTTATTGAGAATTTTTGCCTCTATGTTCATTGGGGAAGGTGGTCTATAATTTTCTTACTAGTGTTGTGCTTTTATC
This sequence comes from Zapus hudsonius, assembly GCA_004024765.1. Taxonomy (NCBI): domain Eukaryota; kingdom Metazoa; phylum Chordata; class Mammalia; order Rodentia; family Dipodidae; genus Zapus; species Zapus hudsonius. Next base: position 49,690 of record PVHP010008521.1, on the reverse strand, counting down.
TAACTTCATCGAAAGAGCTTGGAAATGTTCTTTCTCTCTCTATCTTATGGAATAGAGAGGAATTGGTTCAAGTTCTTTTTAAAGGTCTGGTAAAATTCTGCAGTGAATGAATCTGGACCCAGGCTTCTTTTAGTTGGGAGATTTTCTTATGACTATTTCAATCTCATGGCTTGTTATAGATCTGTTTAGATTATTTATCATTTTGATAGTTATATACATCTAGAAATTCATCTACAACTTTTAGATTATCCAATTTGGTAAAATATAGTTTTTTTAAGTATGACCTTTTGATTTTCTGAATTTTGTTGGTATCTGTTAAAATATCTCCCTTTTCACCTGTAATTGTGCTAATTTAGATCTTTTCTCTTTTTCTCTTGGTTGACTTGGCTATGGGTTTGTCAATCTTGTTCATCTTTTCTAAGAACCAGTCTTCATTTCATTGATTCTTTGTATTGTTTTTATCCTTTTTATTTCATAAATTTATGTCACAATCTTAATTATTCTTCCCATCTATTTGGGACTTTAGTCTGTTTTTGTTTTTCCAGGGTCCTGAGATATATTATTAAGACATTTATTTGAGATTACTCTGTTTTTCTTTTATATATAAGCATTTAGAGCTATAAACTCTTAGGATTACCTTCCTTGTATCTCATAGATTTAGATATGCTATGGTCTCATTTTCATTCAGTTCTAGAATTTTTTTATTTCCTCTGTATTTCTTCAATGACCCATTTGTCACTCAAAAGTATATTATTTAATATCCAAGAGTTTATGTGTTTTCTATAATTTCTCTTTGCTTCAGTCAGCTTTCTCATTGCTACAACAAAGAACCTGACAAAAAGCATCTGATGAAAGGAAAGGGTTTATTTTGGCTTACAGAGTCTAGGAGAGGCTCCATGATGCCAAAGGAAAATGATGGCATGAACAGAGACTGGACATCACCTCCTGACCAACATCAGACTGACAATAGGAATAGGAGAGTGTGCCAAACACTGGCAAGGGGAAGCTGGCTATAACACCCATAAGCATGCCCCCAACAACACAGGCAGGAGGACCAAGGAGAGAATTTCTTCTCCTTTATATAGGCTTAAGGTGGGGTCTTACAACCCTTCCCCAGACTTAATGGCTTCCTGAGTCTCTGGAATTTCCTTCCTGCACTGCCCACACAGGAAAGGATGTTTACTTCTAGCTTCTTTGAGCTTCTTTACATCCAGCCCCTTGATAAGAGGCTGCCTTCCTGTAAAATCCTCAGAGACCCACCCAAGATAATTTAAAAAATCAAGTTGACAACAAAACCCAACCATCACAGTGTTAGAACCAGAATAATAGGAGAGAGAGAAGAGAGTGTGTGTGTGTGTGAGAGAGAGAGGTGGATGGAGATGTAGGGTCTAAAACCTGACTGGCCTCATATTTGGCTCTTGTCTGCAATGGCTTCTCCTCCACTGGGACTATTTCCCTTCCTCTGTTCTGTCTTTGGAGTCAGACAACTGTGCATGTTCTGCTGCAATTCCCTTTCTCTGAAGCCAAGTGAGTGGGTGTGGATAGTCTTGCGGTTACTCCTAGAGGCCAGTTCTCCTGCTGAGGTTTAATCCTCTCTGGTGTCTTTCTCCTCTGGCTTGAGACACAATGGGGGCAAGGGTATTGTTTGTGTGGGAAATCTCTTAATTTCAAATTTCCAAACCCCTCATCAGGGGTTTGCCTGTGCTTTCCTAGGGAACTTCAGATTCAAATTTCCAGGAAGACCAGGCCCTGGAGCCCCTTAGCCAGTGTCCTCTGTGGTCGAGGACTCCAAGCTGTGCTTAGGGTGTGCCTGCTCCATCACTATAGTGGTATTTATTTATTTATTTGCAAGGAAGTGGGGAGTAATTGCTGCGTTTGTGGTTTTATGAAGTTCTTCAATTTCCCTATTTGGAGTATAATCTGTTAATTCTTTTTTTTTTTTTTTTTTTTTTGGTTTTTCAAGGTAGGGTCTCACTCTAGTCCAGGCTACCTGGAATTCACTATGTAGTCTCATGATGGCCTTGAACTCACAGCAATCCTCCTACCTCTGCCTCCCGAGTGCTGGGATTAAAAGATTAAAGGTGTGCGCCACCACCCCCTGCTATAAATTGTGTAGCCCAGGCTGGCCTTGAACTCATGATCCTCCTGCCTCCGCCTCTTCAGAAATATCCTACTGGAGTGTGCCACCACAAATAGCTCTTAATTCTTATTTTGATTTTTTCCCTTTACCACACACTGAGGCTTCCATCTTTCCCAGCAGCCTCTACTCTGCTTTATTACTTTATCTTTCTCCTTGTTGGAATGATTCAATTCCTTCACCTTGTCTTGAAGCTCAGATATTTTATACTCTCTCCTGGATCCTTTTATTGGTGAGGCTTTATATATAGTTTTTTATTTGACATATTGTGTTTTCCATTTCCAGAATTTCTGATTGGCTTTTCTTCAGTATTTCTTTATCTTTACTATTGTCTTATATCAAACTCCTTATTTTGTTCAGCTGATTTTCTGTGTTCTCCTGTGATTTCTTCAGGAGTTTGTTTTCTTCTTTGATTCCTTTGAACATACTTACAGTCATTTTTTAAAATTCTCTCTCATTGGAAGGCATTGCTTTGGGATTCATAATTTTTAGAAGAGTTATGTTGTCTTGATTTTTCATGTTTCTTAGATTACTGCATGGGGATATTCACATTTCAGGTTATTTTGTTGCTTGGATTTCTGTTTTATCAGCTGTATTCTTGTGTGTGTAGTTCAGAAGTTATATCTTCAGTCTAGAAACTCAAGTTGCCTGATGTAGCCTTTATATTACTCCCAAAGCAGAACACTAACAGCAGGAGCAACCAAAACTGGTGAATTTATGCTCACTATGCAAACGTCATGTTAGCACATTAATGACAGTGGTCCGTTTAACTTCAATAACTATTGATGGATAAACCATCAAGGCTGGTGGGTGATATACTAGTGATGCAGGGTTTTGGGGGGCTGGGGGTCCCCCCAGACTTGTGAACCACAACTTTTGGGTCCTTATCCAATTTAGAAAAAGAATTGATAAAGTAGAATCCAAGAAAGATAGGTTATTAATTATTAAGTTTATTTAGGGAGAAATTATGAATTATGAGGTTTATTGTAGGGGAATTAAGAGCCAGGGAGGAGGCAAGATGAAAGATTTAAACCAGAGGAGAATTATCCTCCTTGTCTGATTGGAAAGGGAGAGGGGAGACACAGAAAATCTCTAACACAGAGAAATCTCTGGGGGTCAAAAGGGCTTTGGAGGAGACACATACACCCACATGTGAAAAGCAAAATAAGAACCAGAAGATCCCCTTTACATAAAAGACCAGAGAGGATTAAGAAATAGTAAAGGATTCAGAGATCAATGAAAAATCATCCATGTAACCAACATGAAAAAGTAACCAAAACAAGACACATGAAGAAGGGAGGGGTCGAGAGACAGACTTACATGTATGTTCAGATGAGATAACAGGAAGAAGAGAGGGCTAGCCCATGTGGTTAACCTCCTTTACACAGATCAAACATCTTATGAGAATGAGCCCTGTTATCAGACTCAGGCATGTAAGCAGTGACCTGATTGGTTCATGGACTCTGGAAGCTGACTCAGGAAGGAAGTGACCAAGACCTGGTTACTTCCTGTATCCAGGGGAGTGACCCAGAGAGGCTGAGCTGAGGAAGAAGCAGAAACTTCCTTCTGGGGAGTGTTGCTGGCAGTCATCTTGGATGAGACAGGACCAGATGCAAGTTCCAATTTTGCCAGGATGGACAAAATGGCATCTCCTTGTTCCCTTTGTGGGCTTTTGTCCATGACTATCTGTAAAAAGCTATCTTACTCCTGTTTCTCCTTCACTAGGATCTTGATTATTTAGAAGCTGGAGGAATGTAGGATGATTCCTAAAATGTAAACTGTAGAGTGAAGTAGAATTAGGAATGGGGATTAGTGTTAACTTTAGAAAGATGAAGGAGACAAAGTATCTGGAAGAAAAAGTTGGGATATTGTTAGGTTCAGGGTTATTAAAGCTACGGAAGTTGTAGTTATGGAGCATAAAGAGGTGGGGAGATGCAGGAGAGAATGTGGAGAAGAAATTGGAAATAGGTTCAGTCTATGAGTTGGGCATGGGGAAAGTAGGAGAGCATTGACAATAGCAGACTGTTTTTGAAAAAATACAGAAAAAAAGCTAAAATCTAACTGAGCAATATACAAATATAAACCAAGCCAGCATAGATGAGCATATACAAGAGTGGAGGATTTACAAAAAGAAGGCACTAAATGATTAAAACACTATGTCTTTTTTTGGCTTCCCTGTTATGTTTTCTTTAGTAATCTACCATGATATGGGAGGTGTGATTAGTAATTCCCATTCAAACCTATAGAACCAGATTTTGAGATTTATATCACCCCAGGGGAGGTCATTCCAGTTACCTCTTGGAGTGAGTTTCTATCTCATTGCACTGATTTGTAGAGATGATTCCCTTCTTAGTCCATTTTCAACAGGTCTTGGCTGGCTTTGGTGGGGAATGCCTTGGCTCAGCTGATCTCTGAGCTGTGTGGGTAAGGGATGTGTGAGAGCCTTAAGCATCCTGAAATCTCTGTGTTCCCACTGATGGCCTGTGTGGAAAGGGAGGCTATGGAAGGTTCTCTTGTGTTGTTCTCATAGAGGTCAGCTGGTTCACTCTCTTTCCTTTCATGTTCATATAGTAGTGTCTACTGGCACATGCATGGAGAAGCCCTTCCTACAGTTTTCACAGCTCTGAATGGCACAGGCAGGACAGGGCTCTTGTGAGTGAGGCTGCTGGCAGGCTTGAGCTGATCCACACTGGTGAGCAGCAGTTCCCTCCTGCTTCTTCATTGGGATCTTACCTAGCCTAAGAAGTTCACTTATAGACTGTGTATTATGCCAAAAAAAGTAAATTTTGCATTATCTTGCCTGTTTGGTTTTGGGGGGTTCATTGGTGAGGCTCTTTTCCCACCATCTTCTCTGGAAGTCTTATCTCTAATTTTGTCTTTTAGTTTTCTGTGTGATAATAGTTCTGGGTCTCAGCTCACCCCTCAGGAAAATAGCTAACATGATTACAGCAGATGACAAGTATTTGAGAGCTATAGAGAACATTCTCAGTGCTACACATGGCCCAGGAACACGCCTAAACCTATGGCTCCAACATAGAAAGTAGAAGTGTCCTCCTTGTGCTCTCCATGTATGTGGTTCAAATCTTCTCTGAATAATCTATTCCCATCCCTTATTCACAAAGAACCTTTCCAACACTGAGGACCACTACATACACCTGCTGGAAACTTTATATCCCAGTAGCTAGAACTGCTTAGGATAAGGAGGGGTCTTGCAAAACTTTTCAAACCAAAGCAATAGATAGTTCTCATGAAGAGAAAAAGTATGGCTGTACTGTCCATGTCATTCCCACTGCTCTGTCATCTATATGGAAAAGCTAGAAGTTATTTCTCAACTTGCCTGGTTGCCATACTTTTGAGTGTGAATTCAATACAGCCAATTACATGCACTTGCATAAGATCAGAAAGACACCCAGGAGGTATGAGTGTTCTTCCTACAGCCTGGGCTGCTGGTGGTTATCAAGGTTAGAACAGTCTTTTTAGAAGTGTCCAGTGCTTACCGTTCATTTTATAGGTTTAAGAAAAGTTTGCAGTGTCTCTTGATCCAACAGCCTAATCCTTGATTCTAACGTCCCATCCCCCATATCCAGGTCTCTAGAAAATTCTCTGTGGCCAGTGGCAGCTCCAGTCCAAATGGACATAACTCCAATTGCAGTTTCCCAAATTCTGTATTATTTTGGAGTCATCCTAGTAGTCTTGACCTACTTCTGCCCTACAATGACTGTGTAAGCTCGGCATGTCTGTATTAAGCCTTTTCTGCTTGAGCTACTTAAGAGTGGAGTCTTCTCCCTCACTGACCCTAGACATGTGGGTCCAAGCTGAACTAAACAAAGTTATGATGTTGACACCACTCAACAGATATTTAGTGAATGCAGAACATTTAATCTGGTGCTGTGTAAGACACTACAGCTAAAGTGACAGGTCAGAGAAACAAGTCATGCAAACAAGTAATCAAGATCCTCACACAGCCTGGGAAAGAAGGTGTGTGCACGCCTGCACACTGACACACAGTAAATGCATTTAGCCAGGCATTGGGGTGCATTCGCCTAATCCCAGATTTCAGGAGGCTAAGAAAGAGAATCTTGAGTTCAAGACCAGCCTGAGCTGTATGGCAAGACAATCTCAAAAACAACATAACTTCTGCACTTAATACACTACCCTACCACATTAGATTGCTCTTCAACACAGTGCACTCCAAACTGTTGCATTATTCTCCACAATCACCGTCACTGCCCAAGCTCTTGAAACAGTATTTTGCTGCATACTGCTAGTCTGAGAAAAGATTATAGTTCAAAATTCAAAGCACAGTAGGTACTAGAAGTGAATGACTTTTGTACCATCATAAATTAAAAACTTGGGGCTGGAGAGATGGCTCCAAGGTAATTGCCTACAAAGCCTAACAATCAGGGTTTAACTCCCCAGTATCCATGGAAAGCCAGATGCAGAGTGGCACATGTGTGTGGAGTTCATTTACAGTGCCCTGAGGTTCTAGAGCACCCGTTCTCTCTGTCTGTCTCTCTTCTCTCGATCTCTGTTTGCAAATAAATAACTAATTTAAAATTTCATAAGTTAAACCAATGTTATTGGGGACTACCTATATTTGTCTTGTATTTGGGGGAGCATATATCAGGGATTTATCCTAGGAGGGCTCACTGAGCAGGGAAGCTGCCTAAGAGGGTGTGGTTTCATCTGACATCTGTTTCAGTCTGCTTTCCCTCAGAATTTGAAGCATGAATGGTGCCACAGACATGTCCACACTGAGGAAAGGGCCTTTAGTAACTACTGAAGTGTTTTAGTAATTAGTCATTGCTGTGGGTCTCTAGGGTGGGTATAAGCTGCCCAGAGTTTCCCTAAGGGAAGGGTACAAATGTGGACAATAGTGCTACACTCGCAGAGTCACTGAAGGAGAGGAAGAGAGGCTCAGTAAAGGAGCCTGAGAGGAGCCTGACTGCCAGAAGTATAAAATAGTAAATGTGCTACAGGACAGAATGGGGTCAAGGGAAAGAGCAGGTTCCTAATCCAGCTGCTTTATCCCCCCCACTAGCTTAGCCAGAGCCAAAGATGAGCACATTCCCACCAAAACACCACATGGACATAACAGAGAACCTGTTGTACATGCAGGTGTCGAGGGATTAATAACAGGCTTATTAATTAAGCAACATAAAGCTGCAGGGTGTGTTTTTATTATGTGCTACAAACAGAGCTGTTGTTTAAGTGGCCATGAATTCTGACCCATGCATGGGACCTGTGTGCTACTGAAGGACACAAGCTGGCCCAGTAAGAAGAAGGACATCTGGAGCTACGTTGACAAATATGGGCACTGTACCCAAGAAGCATTCCAAAGGTGCATTTTCTTAGCATCTTTGGGGATGCAGCAAGCCCATTTTATTGACCAGCCTATAAGAAGGCCTCCTTTCTCCTTTGCTTCAAGGTAGTACAGTCTTCCTCAGAAGCCAGAGGTGAGCAAGAAAAGCTTCTTATACTGGGGATGCAAGGCAGCCCAGTAAAGAATAAGAACCAGAACACATCTTCTGAGCCCAGAAAGAAAAAGGGAAGTCCAACAGTATGCAGGGTGACCTGGTTGCTGTACACACTGGAAAGGGGGAACAGTGCCACAGTGACCTCCTGCACTGAATTATCTGCCCTGGAAAGTGATTTCAGGATTATGTGCTGCCTGTCTGGTAATGGAGCACCAATTTTGGGTCTTTTAAAACCACTGTTATTCTGAAATCCTGAATCCTGTTTCCCCACCACCCACCCCCAGCAGACTTTGCCAAGCCAGGAAAACAGAGATTTGGGGAATTCTTTAGAAGTCTCAACCTCTCTCCCCTGGAGTCTCCCTCCATCCCTGTCTTTTCCCACTCTGCCAGAAAAGAGCAGGTGAGGATTCTCCTCAGGGTGGAATTGGCCCAAGAATGTATATTCTCTGGCCAAGGAAAGTGACCACAACAGGTTCCAGAGAATCTGTGTCATTCTGTTCTGGACACATTGGGTGCCAGTTCAGTGAAACACACACCTGATGCCACTGCCCCAGGCGCTGGCAGGTGTCCCATTCCTGTCCTGAAAGACACCAGTGGCTCCCTGATCACTAAGCTGGTATTATACATCGTCTTAATTTGCTGCATAAGCAGCAGTGAAATTGGCTATTATTTACATGGTGAACAATGAGCCAGAGCAGTAAAATAGGGTCACATTTTATAATAGAGCTAGGAGTATTCTCATATGGCAATGGGTAAAAATGAAGATTTAACCAGGAAAATGGGACTCCAATACCAGGGAATGGGGATACGGGTAGTCAGGAGATTATCAGGAAGGAGGAAGGCACATAGAGCAAACATGAGAACATGGTCTGCCTCGATCATCTGGTTGGACCTGGTCAGTAGCCCAGGGAAAAATCTGCCTTTATTCCCTCATATCACTCATGTTTCTCTATATGTCCCTTTGGAACACTTCCTTTCCCAGCAAGTGCATCCTTGACTCTCCACTCCAAACACATCAGAAATGCTTATTCAAACCCTTAGTGAATTCTGGGGTCTTGAAGAAGTTAAGATGCCCATAGTCCATCTACAGAGAACATCCTAGAATCTCTATGCATAAATTATATTAGCATAGAAGATAATACTGCCCAAGGGCCTGGACGCCTGAATCCTGCTCACCATGGCCACTGTCAGTTTCCCTGCCAATACCTGTAGTGTTTCTGAGAGAGAAATAAAGCCAGACAAAGCCAGTCCAAGGCATACTGTGGAAGTTTGTGTTTGCCAGCCCTCACCCAATGATCCCTGGAAAGCATCCTATCCATGAAGAGGTCTCCTCCACCTAGGACTGGCTGGAGGCAGGTTCCTTCTTCCATCTTCTCTCCAGGTCTACATCCATCCACTTGAGCCAGGAAGGGAAGTAATCTACACCCAAGTGCAACGTGGGAGCAGAAACAATCTGTCTTCAAGCGCCTATTCTCTAGCTTCAAGCAGGAACCCATAGGTCAAAACAATGCACTTGTGAGGAGGGAAAGCTCTAGGCTACCAAATCCTCAGGAAGAGATACCATGCCTTAGCTCAAACCCTCCGTACCCCTATTAGCCCACATAAATCTATCTTTATTCTACCTGTTCATGAAATGAGGGAGAGGATGAGGGATCCCAGAAACCCTGAGGCTTCCCTGCAAAGTGGAGGACAGGCTGGGTCCATGGAATACTCAGCACGTTCCCACATAAATGTGTTAGACTCTTCCTGGATTTTCCATCTTCTGGGTCTTCTTACTGTCACCTGAGCTAACAGTAAGAGGGGCTCAAATTGCTGATGCCGTGGGAGGCTGCAAACAGTATTTCCTGTGGGTATTATTCATAACCTAATGTTGTATGAACATAGCTCTGCTGGTGATTACTATATTATTATATATTAATCACAGGGTAATGATGTATTCACCCTCCTTCTCTCCTCAGTCTGCATGATATTTTGAGGCATCTGCTTCCTCTCCGTATGTCTGTACCCCACCCCACTCTCAGGGAACAACCCTGTCCTCAGCACCCCTTTTAACAGAGAAGGGTCAATTTCTAGTGTCCACCTTTCATCTGTAAATGTTTGATGCCAGGATTTAGAGGCCACAAATCTTTGATACTAACCCAAGTGTGGTGGCTCAAGCCATAATCCCAGAGAGTTGAGTTAGGAGGAACGCCATGAATTTAAGACCTGCTTCAAAAAAAAAAGTCTTTGATACTCAGTAACTCCCCTTTCTCATGCTCACTGTTTACAGACAAAATTAAGTCCAAAATAACCAGCAGATATATCCTATTTTACCAGTATATACCAGGTGGAGGTAGGAAGGAGAATTGAGGTCAGCCTGGTTACTGAAGTTGGAAGTAGGAAGGAGAATTTGAGGTCAGCCTGGGTGCACGCTCTCTCTCTCTCTCTCTCTCCATATGTATGTGTGTGTGTGCATGTGTGTGTGTGTGTGTGTGTGTGTGTGTGTATTTCTAAATGAATAAATCCAGAGGAGCTGGGATTCAGAAGAGGGAAAGTAAAGTTTGACCAATGGTTATCTTGAGCTTGTTAAAGCCATCCAAGGTCCAATTTAGTGTGAATTAGTGTTAGGCATTCATTCATTCATTTAATAAATATTTGTTTCAGGCAAGTGCCTTAACCACTGAGCAATCTCTTCAACCCAAATATCTGTTAAGTTTTTTACTTGGCAAGTATTGTTTCAGGCAAAGTGAACAAGGCACACAAAGTCACTGTCCTCATCAAACTTTATTTCTGATTGAGGTTTAATGTTTCAGGGATATGACAGTGAATATCTTCATCTTGGACCTTCTACTGAGGTCACTTAAGAGAAGACCTGAGTCCCCAGTGGGACAATAACTTAAAGGGAAAAGAAACAACAAAACTAAAGAAGACTCCTCCTTGGCCCCAAGGAATTCAGAGTCTCGGAAGACAGGAATACAGATAAATTCAGCACAACTGACCAGCCAAGAACCAAGGGAGTGTCCTTTCTGATGGGGCTTGCAGAGCTAACTAGGACATGTCTCGAAGGGTGTCTGCACCTATCCAAGAAGTCAGACTCTCATCTATGTTTTCTGTTCTGCCCTTCAAGGTCTGTACTTTTTGTCAGGAGCCCTTGTATGCCTCAAAGGTCATTTGTTCATGTTCATCTAAAGTCTATCCCAGGGCATAGAATATGCCCACATATATGGTATATGCTTACAATAATAATGGTGCTGTCATGATCAGAAGAAGGAGGCTTGTGATAATGTAGATATTGGGGTAAAGAGTTTCCTAGGCTGAACGGGTCACTGGTCATATATAGCAAGCAGGGCTTCTGTTTATCTTACTCATCTTTGGGCTCTCTGGCCTGCAGTGTGGACCCAGTATATTCAGCCTGCTGGTATAGACGGATTTTAGAGTTCCACTTTTTAGGGCTGACAGGCAGTGAAGTGACGTGGTCTAATTTCCAATGGATATCCCAAAGTCATTGTGTCTTAGTCTCCTATGGTGAAAGAGCATCTGTTCTGAGTCATTAGATTCATCTTTTATGCTTCACACCAATACACCATGAATCTTTAAAGTATATTGCTCTATAGTTGTGAGAACTTTTTAGGGAGTCTCATTGTCCTGACAATCATCTATAAAAATACAATAAAGCCATTCCCTTTTGAGATCTCACACCTCATACATTTGTTCTGTAAATATATATGAGGTGTTAGGCTGGGTATGGTGGTACATGCCTTTAATCCCAGGACTCAGAAGGCTGAGGTAAAGAGATTTTCTATGAATTTGAGGCCAGCCTGGGCTACAGAGTTAGTCCTAGGTCAGCCTGGGCTAGAGAGCCCCTACCTCAAAGCACACATACACATACACACACACATACACACACACACACACACACACATATACATATATATACATTGCTGAAATAGTCAGGTTTATCCAAACAAAAGGAACAAATTTCATGTGGTAGGGGGTGTGTATAGAGGAAGGAGGTTCGGGAGATGCCTGCGTAGCCATGCGGACTGCCTCCAGTTGATTAGAAGAGACTCATCCATATTACGGGGGGTGCTATAGTTAGGATCTTGAATGGCCTATGTGTTAAAGGCTTGGTCATTAGCCTGTGTTATTATCAGTAAATAATAGAACTTTTAAGAGATGGAGCCTAGTCATTGAGGCATGACCTTGGGGGGATATTTAGACTCTTGCCTCCTCTGTTTTCTTCCCAGTTGTGATGAGATGAGCAGCTTCCTACAACATGCTCTCCGAGATGATGGTATTGCCACAGGCCCAGAGCAACAGGGACAAATGATCATGTACTAAACTCTAAAACCATGAGCCAATATAAATACTCCTCCTTTTAAGTTGATTACCTCAGGTATTTTGTCAATTTGATGAAAAGCTAACCCAGGGGGCAACAGCATCACTCAGTCTAATGATTTAAATATTAATTTGGGGACTGAAGAGATGGCCCAGTGGTTAAAGGCACTTGCTTGCAAAGCCTAAAGGCCTTGGTTCCATTCCCCAGTACCTACCTACATATGGTGGTTTGAATATAACTGGTCTCATACCCTCAGGTAGTTTTGATTAAACTTTCTATTTAGTCTCCAGCAGGTGAAGCCCTGCTGGAGGAGATGTGTCACTGGATCTTGAGTCCAACCCTAAGGTGTGTGTTCAGAATCAGCTCATGCTTGCTTGTGCTGGCCATTGTCTCTCTGTTATGGATATATTCTTCCTCCATAACGAGGCTTCCCCTGGAACGTTTAAACTTGAAATAAACTTTTTCCTCCCATAAGCTGCTTCTTGTCAGGTGTCCCAGCAAAATGAAGGTAACTACATCATGTAAAGCGAAATGCAGAAAGTGGAGCATGCACCACTGGGTGTTCTACTACTAATACTGGCCTCCAAACTGTGGGGGCTTAAAAGGAGCTTCCTAAAAGCCAATCCCAAAGAGGCTCTAGGTCATGGTAACAACTCTCTGAGAGCCAGTATGAGCATCAGCCTCCCCGTGACTGAATTGTTCTGAACTTAACAGGAGAGCTAGAAGAGAGAAGAGTATGCTGATACCCAACACCTTTCCTAATAACAAGGGCCCTAAACCAGAGACCTGCTTTCTGGAAGGGAAGTAGTGAGGAAGAAATCTCATTTAGGCCCTTCATCTCTCCCTCACATTCTTTTTTATTCAAATGTGCTCACACACACAACCCATAAAGAAAAAGGTATCTAAGAAATTAAAGTCAATTCAGTTTAGCAAACATGTATTTACTATATGTTCTCCTATATACCCAGGACTCAGCATGTCAGGTACTGGGAAGGCCAAGAGAAATAAAGTGCAGTTCTTGTTCCCTGGAAACTTAGGCATGGTAATAGCAAAATGATTTCAAATTTCAATTTCATTGGTATCGTAAGTATTTAAAGGAGAAAAGATCAATTCCACCTTTGGAGGGAAGGGCTTATTTCTCCAAGAAGCTAATGAGTGGCATTGGGAGTGAGCTGAAGATGGTGCCCACGACAAACAAGAACTGTGGGATGTGCAATGTGTGCTCCAAGGGTGGTCCCTGGTGCTAGCCAGAGGAGGGTAGGCCAAAGTGAGGAAAGTGGTCTCAAGGTAGCCTAGGAATGGACTTGCCCTTCAGTCTCAAGGCTCTGGAAAAGAGCCTGAATGTCATTCCATTGGCAGTTTTAAAATATAAAAGTTCTAATTTTTTGCTTGTTTCATGTAGCCCAGACTGACCTCAAACTCTGTGTTGCTGAAGATGACCTTGCACTCCTGATCCTCCTTCCTCCTGAGCAATTTCTCAAGTGCTAGGATTAACAGGTGTGCATCACCACCTAAAATTTCCCTAACAGCCATATATGAACTATGAACTCTTTGAAAAAAATAACTCTGGCATCCATCGGTGTAGTGACTAATCTTCATTGTCAAATTAATGGGATTCAGAATCACCATGAAAGCACGCCTCTGTGTTCACTGAGGAAGGAAGATCCACTCGGATCGAGAGCTGCAGCATCACATGGGCTGGTATCCCAGACTGAATAAAAAGAAAAATCACAGTGAGCACAAACATTCTACCCTCTACCTCCCAGCTGTGGATACAATGTGACCAGCTGCCAGAAGGTAGTTACAGGAAAATCCCAGTACCAGGAATGGGATATATCTCCCCGTGGGTTGTTGGTCAGGAAGTCCCATGAGCACTCCCTGCGTGCCCTTCAAAAAATAAAAAACCCAATACATGCTATTTCCAATGTTATTGGTTGTCCACCAGAACTAGATGGTAGAACCCTAATGCTGAAGACACTACATGCTTCAGTTGCGAGACACTGAGAAATCAAGCTAGAACTGAGTAGAAAGCTTCCTCCCTGCTGGCCAGCTGCCAGTGCTGGTAAGTGCTTTGCAGGCTGCTGGGGGAGAAACGTCATCAACAATCTTAACCAGCAGTGGACCCTGCAAGCTACACATGTGGTAAGCCAGGTAAAATGTTCCAACTGATACAAGGTGACATGTCTGTTATGAGGAAAACCAACTACTTTCTGATTGGATTTGAGGTCCACTCCACAGGAGTAAATTCATGCCTGCTACTGAAAACCTATGGCTAAAAACCTAATAGTCAAAATCCTATGGCTTCAGAGGTCATAAGTCACAGGGAAGAAGCTACTACTGTTGTTTGATTAGATATTTTATGTCCACCAAAATGTCATCTCAATATTTATATTTATGCTCATATGTTAATGCTGAATCACTTTTGGTTAGAAAACCTTCTCTTTTCAGATAGCAGTGACTAATGGGGAGACTCAGAATTCATCAAAGTGCTGAGAAGAAGTGACGGTGGAGTGTTCAGCACTAAGAGACATCTCTATGACACCTTCTATGGCTCAGGGGCCATTACAGAAGAAGCGGTGGAAACCATATAAGAGCCACAGGATTGGGGGGAGTGCTTTGGAATACTGTCTTCCAGACACAAAATGGCTATTGCATTCATGACCTGAGAGTGGCTGATGCTACTTACATAAAACCTGCATAATAGGAGGGAAAAACAATGTGGGAGAGGGGACAAAAGATGGTGATGGGAGAGGGTTATGATCAGGGAACATTGTGCATAGATATGCAGGTTGTCAATAAAAAGTTTTTTTAATGAAAATATAAATCAAAAAGAAAGAATGCAGTAGCAAAACAGGCAAGAAGGAGACAGTGAGCTAACAAAAATCTATTAACAGTGGGAAATTCATAACTCAGTCTGAGACCAGGAAAAGGGATTTGCAAAGAAAATTTTATTCCAGGCATATATCCTTCTTACCAGAGTCATTGCTGTGTGTTAAAACCACTGTCCTTTCAAAGTCACACACAGATACCATGTCTGCTTTGTGTACGTAAAGAATAAACATATCTACCAATCCCATTCAGAAACACAGGGCCTCATGTGCTCTGAAGGAGGTGGAGATGGGTTATTTCCTCAGGTTAGATGCCTCTCTCTGAAGCAAGGCTAATTCTCCACTTATGTGTCGTCCTGTAAAGTGTGCTTCTGGATAAACTTTTGCTCCTCCTTTTTTAAAGACTTGTTTTCAATTTTCTTTAATTTTTTCATTAGTGTGTATTCATTGTACAAAAATGTGGGTTCCCTTATAGCATTTCTACACATGCATATTGTGTGTTTGGATCATATTTATCCATCCCCATTGCCTCTCTGGTTTCTCCCTTCCTCTCCTTTCCCACAGGTCTTTTTCTTCTTCACAATTAGTTCCTTCTCTACTTTCCTGTCTTTTTCTTACTAAAGACTTTGCATATGAGAAAAATCACGTGACTTTGTCTTTCTGAATCTGATTCATCTCACTTATTGAGAGAAAAACAGCCTTCTATCAAACTAGAATGATTCAATTTCATGCCACCAACACCTCCCCATCCCATGATCAGAAAGTTCCAAAACAACCCTGTCAACAGAAAGAAGTCTGTCATTCCTGTCCATCTGTGTTAGCCTCCCTTCGTTTTGTCTTTGCATTCCGAAAAGCAAATTGTGACATAGATTGTAAGCCCAGGCCTCAGACTAGTGAGGCAAGGCTCAACTCTCCAACCTCCTTATCTTTGTGTATTAGGGAAAAAAGACTGGACAGACTGCCCACTGGTGTGCTTGCTCCATTGCTTTAGAAATGCACCCTTTGGCCTTGTAGAGTGTTGCAGGCAGCTTTCTAGTTGCTGCGCAGAAAGAACCCAAACAAAAGCAGCTTGTGGAGGAATGGGTTTATTTGGCTTACGAACTTGAGGGGAGACTCCATCCTGGCAGGGAAAATGATGAGCAGAGGGGTGGACATCACCTCTGCCACAGCACTGCAAACAGTGGCAGGAAGATGTGCCAAACACTGGCAAGGGGAAGCTGGCTTATAGCCCCCATAAGCCTGCCCCCAACAACACAGCTCCATTGAGGTTGTAAAATCCAAACTGCCATCAGCTGAGGATCGATTACCCAGAGCACATTCATTTGTTTGTGGGAGACACCTGGATCAAACCATGACATAGACACCTTGCTTTCTTGAGTGTCATTGTTCCACACAGGGTATGGGCAGACTCATATTTCCAATGGTATGATCTCTAGTTCCATCCACTTCCACTCAAATGACATGAATTCATTCTTCTTTATAGCTGTAAAACTTCACTGCATATGCATACCACATTTTCTTGTATCTCTTCAGCTGTCGAAGGACACCCACTTTGGTTCTAGATGTTGGCTTTTTTAAGTGTGTGCATGCATGTGGTGAATGCACATGTGTATATATGCATATGCCCCATGCACACACATGCAAAGGCCAGGGGAAGATGTCAGGTGTTCTCTATTTCTCTTCTACCTTATTTCCCTGAGACAGAGAAAAGAGTTTCTCACTAAACTTGGAGCTGCCACTTTTTAGTTAGACTGGCTGACAGAGAGCCCAGTAATCATTCTATCCCTGCCCCCGTCAGCACTGGGGTTACAGGTATGTCCAGCTTTTTACCTGGGTTCTGGGGATGGAACTCAGGTCCTCATGCTTGCATAGCAAGATTCTTACTCACTGAGCCATTTCACCAGCCCCCATATCTTATCTGCTATGAACAGTGCTGCAATAAACATAGATATGCAGGTATCTCTGTGGTATTCTGACTTGGATTCCTTCAGGCATATGCCCAGGAATGGTATAGCTGGATCATATGGTGGTTCCATTTTTAGTTTTTTGAGAACTCCTGTACTGATGCACTAATTTACATTTCCACCAACAGTGGATAAGGATTCCTTTTTCCTTTCATCCTTGCCAGCATTTGATTTCTTGATGAAAGCCATTCTGATTGGGGTGAGACTGAATTTCAATTTAAAGATGTTTTTTTATTAATTTTAAGATCATACAACAAAATTGACTCTTTTCCTTTTGCCTATAGTTTTATGAATTTTTACAACTATATAGTCATATAGTATCCCCAAAGCCAAAATACACAGTAAGTCCCATCACCCCAAAAAACCCTCATGTTACCAATGTCTTCTCAAACCCTCACCCAGACTATAACTCACAGCAATCGCTGATTTGTTTACCATCCATATAATTTTGTCTTTTCCCATGTAACAAATAAGTGAAATCATGCCATATGTTGTCTTTTGAAACTGGCTTCATTCACTGAAGCTATTGCCAGTCTCAGTAGTTGCCCCTGAACAGTGTTCCTTGGTGTGGATGAGCCACAGTTTTCCCCGTTCCTTTGGCCAACCTCATAGAACCTTAGTATTCTTCTCAGCTTGGTGACTCTCTCCTTAATGCCTTATGCCAAGAAGGAGAGAAAGAAAGACCACCTGGGCTCTTCCTCTTCTTTTGTTCAATTGATGGAGCATCTTCTGTGTTTTGGGCAGTTGTTGCATTACTGGGGATGCACATTTGAACAAAGCAGGCAATAATCCCTGCCCTTGTGAACCTTCCTGGCTGGTGGGAATATTATGAGCACAATGATAAGAACATTTTATATAATGAACATAGCATATAAATGGTGTGGTGTGTGAAGAAGTCATGTGTGGCATGGGGAAGCTAGAGAAGGGAAAGGGGAGTAGAGAGGGGAGAACTGTAGTTTGGAAATGAGGCATTAGGTAGGATCCACAGGAAAAGAAGTTGTGGGGTGGATTTGTGATGGTTAGGTTTAGTTGTCAACTTGGATCTTTTTAATTATCTTGGGTGGGTCTCAGGATGTTTTCAGGAAGGCAGCCTCTCAGCAAGGGGCAGGATGTACAGAAGCTCAAAGAAGCTGGAAGTAAACATCCTTTCCTGTGTCAGCCATGCAAGAAGGAAATTCCAGAGACTCAGAAAGCCATTAAGTCTGGGGAAGGGTTGCAAGACCCCACCCTAAGCCTATATAAAGGAGAAGAAATTCTCTTTGGTCCCAACCTGTTCCTTGTTCTGTGTGTATGGTGTTGGTGATGGGGTTTTTTCTCTGCTCGGACCTGTGAAAGAGGGCCAGCCTCTTTCGCTGTTACAGAACTTCCCTTCAATCTGTAGTTTCAATAAATACTTTCCTCCCCCAAATTGTGCCTGGTTTGAAGATTCAACCCAGCATCGTGTGGCTGACTACCACAGAAGTATTCAAGCAAAAGCATGCAGGAGAGCAGGTCAGCATGGCCAGTACCCCAGAGAAAAGCAGCCCACATGGCCAAAGAAATACCAAGGAAGGGAAAGACTGTAGTCTTTACTGGAGCAAAAGGAACAAACTGAGATAGTTACTTTCTGCAAGGCTGGGTGCTCCTCACTGTGTCTCCCAGTTTTCTCCAGCTTTGACTAGAAATCCATAATCACTGTCTTTCACTTGCCTTTCATGGCCAGGCCAGGAAAAGAACACATGGGCAAGGCCCAGGTGAGTGTGGGAGCACAGGCTCCAGAGGCTACAGGACTGGACCACTAAGTCTCTGGTAAAGCCTTCCTGGAGCCAGGCAGAAGGACAGTAATCCTCTCCTTTCTTATAGGCAAGGGTTCCAAATCTCATTAGCATTTACCAAAATGGAATGAAATCATCTCTTGGTAATCTGGTGGATATTGATTTTTATTTTTAACTCTTGTTTGATAAAGACAAATAAAATGCCTTCAGCAGCACAGATGTCCCCAGTGGTGCAGAGGAAGTAGGGGGCAGTGCTTTGAGACAGGATCAAGAGTCTCTCCTGGCTACACCAGCAGGTTCTGGGCACAGGTTAGGAAGTCATACATATCTAAGTCATTTACAAACAGAGAGGACCCCTAAAGAAGACAGAGAGACCCAAACCCCAGTGCCCCAATTAAACCCGTCTGCAGCTGGTGGAGAAAGCTCTGATTCATCTTAATCACATGCAAGCTAAAAATAAACATCAATAGCCAGCAGCATGGAGGAAGGGGTGACATTTTGAAATGTAAATGAAGTAGAAAGTCCCAAATCCAGGCACATGGCCTGTAGGCAATTTGGAGATTATCCCCAGCCCCCACATCACTTGGGACCAGGTAAATAATGCCAGCTGCTCATTTTAAAGTGTTAGTGCTGTGAAGGCTTCTTACACTTGAAGCTTCCATAGTTAACAATGATAGCAAGGATAAATCTGAACATTAGAGATGGAAGACATGAGCTAAATCCAAGCTTAGTCCCCTCTTATCTCCTGACCCACAGGGAGATGATTTCATACAGGCACATTAACTATAGGTAACATCTGATGCATAGTAGTTGCTCAACAAGTCGTTTTCTAGGCATCATTTTCTATTTCTCCCAGAAGACAAAAATCTAACGTCTAAGGAAATCAGTTTAAATCACAGAAAGTACAATTCTTGATTAAACGCCAAGTATGAGAGTTTTCTCAGGCTATATTAAGCACTGTTCTATAGTTATGTCATCCTAATTGAAACATTTCCTCCAGAAGAGGGAGCTTCTTAAGACTCGGGAAGCTCAGAACGTTACAAGATTCACAAGGCCCCTCTCCAAGGTGCCATAGGCAGAAAAACGGTTGCTGTGGAGTGTCCGGTGAAGCCACCAGTAAATTTAGGCAGAAAGCTCCAGGGATACAGCTTTTTAGAATCATCACCTGTGTTAGAATGGGCTTCTCACTGATTCAACCTTCTTTGAGTCTCAATAAACTCATTGGTTCACCAAGCTAGACTTGGGTCGAATCATTGTTTTGGTCTGTCATTGGTGCCCTATCTGGAGTCAATAGGCATTTAATTATGTCTCCTCAGGAAAAAAAAACTCACACAATAGGATCCTATAGGAATATATGAGATCCTTGACATATAAAGCTACATGTCTTATAATGACATCTCAGTTAATGACTAGCTACTTATACAACGTTGGTTCCATAAGATTACAATGGCATGAGATTTTCCTCTTGACCAGTAATGCAATAACTTTATAAAGTAGTAGTAGTTGGCACAAGTTTGTTGAAGAGAAGAGAGAATGACTGGAGAGAGAATAGTTTAACAATAGCACAGGGTTTATTTGGGGGAAACACAGGTTGAGGGGGTCTGTGTCAGAGGACCCAGAGCCCATCTTCTGCTAACAGACTTGGATACTTACAGTGACCTTAGGAAAAAGGAAGTGAGGTGATGAGGGTGGAAAGTTTTGAAGCTAGACAATCCCATTATAGGGGGAAATGGGAGTGACAGTTACAAGATGACACCTTTGGTTGTGATAGGTGGTAAGATTGGCTGCTCTCTCATCCAGGGTGTCAGAAAGAGCTTTAAAGAGAACAGGTGGCATTTCAGGAAATGCCCATCCCAAGTGCAGAGGAAATACCTAGTTCTGACAATAAAGGGAGCAGGAGAGAGCTTCATTCACATTGGGGTTGATCAGTACTTAAGGATTAGATACAGGATTAAAGGGGAACAGAGACAGAAAATAGCAAGAATGAGCAAGCGAGCACTGACAGGCTGGGCTAATAAACTTTATGCTCCCCCCCCCCAACACACACACACACACACACACACACACACACACACACACACACACACAAGTGATACACTCCTCCAGTGACGCTCTACCTTCCAAAGGCTCCACCAGCTGGGGACAAACTGAGGCTTAGTCACAAACCCTTTATGCTATGAGGGACATTTTGCATTCAAACTACTACAGTGTCTGTGGATTTAAGAATCGCAATGGTTACTGAGAAAGTAACAAGTATTTTTAAAACCATTTGGAATTGAATCTACTTGGATAAATTACATAAGTTAAGTAGATAAATTAAAGACTAGACTGGCATGGTGAGAGAAGTGTGCATACTCATGACATTGGAAAGCAGAAAATTTTCAGTAAAAGTGAGCCCTGGCATACAAAAGAACGATTTTATCCCATAGGAAGAATGATACTACGTATAGGTCTAGGCTAGGAGGAATATGCCTAGAAGAATTGTAACCCAGAACCAGTGGTGTCTCAGCTATTTAGAGATGTCAAATCAGACACAGGGAAAGATAACTCGGCTTTTTTAAAGGGCGCTGCAGTCAGCTTCTCATTAGTGCAACAAACATCCAACCAGATACAGCTTATGGGAGGGAGAGGTTTGTTTCAGCCTTAAAAGGGAACATCGTTAATGGCAGAAAAAGCTGGCTCACTTCAACATGCATCACAGCAGAGACACACGAGCCAGCACCACAAATCTGCCAGCACTAACCAGGGCTCCAAAGCGCCTCTCCATACACCTAGTAGGGCTGGACTCAGACCTGCCCCCAAACACACCTTAGGACTGGACTCCAAGATCACCCCCAGTGACACACACTCTGTAGCAGGGATCTGACTGCTAGGGGCTCAAGTTAGATGTTTAATCAAAAATTCATGAGTCTATGGGGCCATACATTCAAACTACCACAAAGGGTAAATGTAGCTCAAGATATGTTGGCTCTTCACCCTAACATTTAACTTTCCACTACTGCTAGAGTGAGTTAAATTCTAACAGTACAGGTGTGGATTTATCTGGGAGCCTCAGCTTCTAGTTCCCTTTTGACCAAGCATCAAATCTTGTGCATTTGGCAAATATTGTCATTGTCCTATGTTGCTAGGAGGCTTACTCCTAGGGTCTGTTATAGATGTTCAGGAGAGAAAGATAATGCACAGAGCCATTAGGAAAGAAACTCCTAGATCATAATAATCTATTAGCCATTGTGATCTAGATCTTATATATCTACATATAAATGTTCTCTGTATATATATATATTACATCTACATGTGACACATAATAGGAGTATTATATCTAAAGTTAAAATAGTAACTAACAGAGGTTACAGTTAAGGAAACAAGGAGCAGTGCCTTAGGGAAGCAGGCATTCTTAATCTGGAAAAGACAGGTTAATTGAAATGTTTATAAATATGAAGACTTGACTGGTAAAGTAGGAAGTACAGTACACTAACATTCTTTTTGATTGTAGCTTAATTAGAATAAAGATCAGTCCCATTTTTATCATTTAGGAATATATCAAGCAATGTAATAATCTTTACTAGAGATGACTCAACGGAGGTCTTGGATTTATAAGGATGAATAAAAGGGTTTCGGGCACAAAAAGCTGAAAGCTTTGGTAATACTTAACAATTTACTATTTTCAGGTCTTGTGTAGGTAGTGTCAGCCAATGTGAGGTCATGAAGACAACAGTTACTTTATGTCTCTAAGACAAAATTACAAAGTGCTTCTCTCCATCCTTTGTTCTTACATTCTTTCCGTCACCTCTTCTGCAATGGCCTCTGAGTCTTGGAGGTTATTAGAGTTACCTTTGTGTCCTGGGACAAAACAGTTGACCAAAAGCAGCTGATGGGAGAAAAGGGTTTGTTTTGGTTTACATATCAAGAGGAAGTTCCAGCATGACAGGGAAAGGATGGTAGAGCAAAAACCAAACGACACATCTTGCCACAGAAGCTGACAGAAAACAGCAAGAGTGAGCTGATCTCTAGCAAGAGGCTACTAACTATAACATCCCAAAGCCTATCCCAAGAAATAGCCCTCCTGCAGCAAGGTTTCGCCTCCTAAATTGTCACCAGCTGGGGATCAAACATTCAAAACACATGAGTCTATAGGGACAATCAGATTCACATCACCACAGTGTGATAGAGATGTTTCACATGGTGCTGAACACTCCACAGTCTCTTCTCAGCACTTTGATGAATTCTGACTCGTCCCAGGAGTCACTGTCATCTGAAAAGAGAAACTTCTCTAACCAAAAGTGAGAGTAGCATTAATATATGGGCATAAAGTATTTAGAGGGCACTTTTGTGGGCATGATATATCCCTTTAGCCAAACAACAGCAGTATTTTCCTCTGGAACTTATGACTTACCTAGAGATGGGCTTCTAACTAGGTTTTCAGTACTCGGCATGAGTTCCCTCCTCTGCAGTGAGCCTCAAATCCCATCAGAGACCAAGTGGTTTCTCCCATAACAGACATGCCACCATTGCAACAGTTGGTACATTTGGCTGACTGGCCAGCCTTAAAGCTTGCAGGTTCCACAGCTAGTTAAGACCAGTGATGACTTTTCTCCCCCAATAGACTGTATAGCTCTGAAAAGTGCATATTAATTCCTGTCATTCTTTATTTGTTTGTTTATTTGTTTTTGTTTTTCAAGATAAGGTCTTGATCTAGCCCAGGCTGTCTTGAAATTCACTATGTAGTCTCAGGATGGCCTTGAACTCACAGCAATCCTACTACCTATGCCTCCCGAGCACTGGGATTAAAGGTTTGCACCACCATGCCTGGCTTGGTCATTCCTATTAATTTTATAGTGTTTGCTGTTTTTCTATTCCTCTTTCCCATTGACTATTATTCAGACATGGTTTATTCTTTCATGTGGCCTCATATATGTGCTTTTCCTTCTCTTCATTTCAAAGAATTCCTTCAATTTTTTTTCCATAGAGCAGACTTAGTGGTCATGTATTCCTTTAGTCTTTTCTCTCTTTTTCTTTTTGGTCATGAAAATTACTTTCTCCTTTAATTATTACAAATAGCTTTGCTTGATGCAGTAGTCTGGGTTGGCAGTTGTTATATTTCAAAACTGGGAATACATCATCTGGCTTTTAAAGTTGATGTTGAAAATTTTGTTATTTTGATGAGCTTGCTTTTATAGGTGATTAGACACCTCTGTCTTAACAGTTTTCAGCACACTTCCTTTGGTCTGTATATTTAGTAGTTTAATTAAAATATGATGTGGAGTGGTTCTTTTCTGTTCTTGTCTGTTCGATGTTCTAAGTGCTGCCTGTATCTGTATTGTCATCTCTTTCCTTAATTTTTGGAAATTTTCTTCTATGATTTTGTTGAAAATATTTTCTATGCCTTTAGATAAAAATTCATCTATGCCCAGAATCTTAGATTAGATCTCTTTACTGCATCCCAAATGTCTTGAAATTCCTACTCATACCTTTTATTCATTTATCTTTCTTATTGTTTAAATGTTCCAAATCCTCCACTTTGTCTTCAAATGCAGATATTCTGTCCTCTCCCTGACCCATTCTATTTTTGAGACTTTCTACAGAGTTATTTGACTTACTGTGTTTTTCATTCAGTATCTCAGATTGGTTTTCTTTCATATTTCTATTTTCTTACTCATATCTTATATGGACTTCCTTATTTTGTTGTTAATTACCTGTGTTCTCTTGGGATTCTTTCAGGAGTTTATTTTTTTCTTTCATTCTTTTGATTTCTTTAAACATACATATAGTATATCTGTATTATTTCCTCTCTGACTTTTCATGTAATTTACTCTCACTAGAGATCATTACTATTGAGTTTGTAAATTTTAGAGATGCTATGTTACCATGATTTTTGTGTTTTTTATCTTACTGTATTGGGATTTTCACATCTCAGGTTATTTTATTGCTAAGATTTTCTGTTGGTCAGCTATATTCTCAATTGTGTAGATCATAATTTATCTATTCAGGGCAGGAGCTAAAGATGCCAGACATGGCTCCTATATTACTCCCAGAGTAACAGCAGGAGGAACCCAAGCTAATAGTTGCTATAAAATGAGTAAAGCTGTTAAGAAGTATGCTAGGCCAGTACCATGCTGTTTTTGTTACAATGGCTTTGTAATATATCTTTAGATTGGGTATGGAGATACCTCTTGATGAGCTTCTCTTACTAAGGATAGCTTTGGATATCCAAGGCCTTTGCCTTTACAAATAAATTTGGAAATTAATTTTCTATGTCTACAAAGGATGACATTGGTATTTTTATTGGCATGGCATTGAATCTATATATTGTTTTTGGGAGTATTGCCATTTTCACAACATTAATTCTACCTATCAAGGAATATGGAAGATCTTTCCATCTTTTCATGTCATCTTCAATTTCCTTTTTAAGTATTTTTATGTTTTCATTATACAAGTATTTCACATCCTTGGTTAGTGTTACTCCAAGGTACTTGATTTTTTTTTTTGAGACTATTGAAAATGGGACTTTTTCACTGATTGTTTATTTGTGTGTGCACATCATTTGCATACAGGAAGGTTATTGATTAATTTGTGTTAATTTTGTATCCTGCCACTGCGCTAAAGGAGTTAATCACCTGCAGTAGTTTAGTTATACTGATCTTTAGGTCTGTTACATATAAGATCATATTGTCTGCAAAAAGGGATAGTTTCATTTCTTCCTTTCCAATTTGTATCCCTTTTATGTCTTTTTCCTGTCTTTTTGCATTTGCTAGAACTTCAAGGACTATGTTGAAGAGCAGTAGTGAGAGTGGACATCCTTGTCTTATCCCAGAATTTAATGGGAACTCCTTAAGTCTTTCCCCATTGAGTATGATTTGGGCTTTAGGGGATTTGTATATGGCCTTTATTGTGTTTAGGTATAAGCCTTCTATTCCAAGTCTCTGAAGTGTTTTGATCATGAAGTGGTGTTGAATTTTGTCTAAGGCTTTCTCTGCATCTATTGAAATAACCATGTGTTTTTTGGGCTGAGTTTATAAATGTGGTGGATTATGTTGATTGACTTCCGTATGTTGAACCAACCCTGCATTTCTGGAATGAAGCCAGTCTGATCAAGGTGGATAATGTTTTGGATGTGTTCTTGGATTCAGTTTGCGAGGATTTTATTCAGAATTTTTGCATCTAAGTTCATCAGGGATATAGGTCTATAGTTTTATTTTCTGGATTTATCTTTGTCTGGTTTTGGTATTTGAGTGATGCAAGCATCATAGAAGGAGTTTGGAAGAACTCCATGTTCACCAATGTCATTAAAGAGCTTCAGAAGGAGTTGTTTTAGTTCTGTGATGAATGTTTGGTAGAATTTAGCTGAGAATCCATCAGGACCTGGACTTTTCTTTCTGGGGAGGTTTTTAATTACGTTTTCCATTTTGGTGGATGTGATAGGTTTATTTAGGAATTTTATCTGCTCCTGATTTAGCTTTGGTAGATGGTAACTGTCTAAGAATTCGTCCATTTCTTCCAGGTTCTCCAGCTTTGTGGAGAATAGGTTTTAGAAGTAAGACCTGATGATTTTTCCAATTTCATTGGTGTCTGTTGTGATCTCTCCATTTTCATTTCTAATTTGTTGATTAGAGCACTCTCTTTTTTCTGTTTGGTTAGGTTGGCTAAGGGTTTGTCAATCTTGTTTATTTTTTTCAAAGAACCAGCTCTTTGTTTCATCAATTTTTTAATTGTTTTTGTTTCTATTTCATTGATCTCTGCCCTGATCTTAATTATTTCTTTTTGTCTTGAGTTCCTAGAGTAATTTTGTTCCAATTTTTCCAGTGCCTTTAGCTGGTTGGTTAGGTTATTAATTTTGGATCTCTCTGTCTTTGTTATGAAGACATTCAGTGCTATAAATTTTCCCCTTAGGACAGCCTTCATTGTGTCCCATAGGTTTTGGCATGTTGTATTTTCATTATCATTTATCTCAATAAAATTTTCAATTTCTCTTTTAATTTCTTGAACTACTCATTCATTGTTTAATAGTGTATTGTTCAGTCTCCAATAGTTGGTGCATTTTCTGTTTTATCTCCCATTGTTTATTTCCAGCTTCAGTGTATTGTGGTCTAATATGATGCAGGGTGCTGTATCAATTTTCTTAAATTTATTTAGACAAGATTTGTGACCTAATATGTGATCTATTTTGGAGAAAGTTCCATGGTACTGGCATAAGAACAGACAGATAGACCAATGGAACCGAATTGAAGACCCTGCCCTAAGCTCAAGAAACTATAGATACTTAATATTTGATAAAGATGCCAACAATGTCAACTGGAGTAAAGATAGCATCTTCAACAAATGGCACTGGACAAATTAGGTAAACACTCACCGTGCACCAAAATCACCTACAAATGGATCAAAGACTTCAACACAAGACCTGAAATGCTGAAAATCCTGGGGGAAAAATAGGGGGAACTCTCTATGAAATAGAAGCAGGGAAAAGCTTCCTGAACAAACCTCCAGTAAACCAGGAATTACAGCAATCACTCAACCAATGGGAACCAAAAACTGAGACTCCAAAGAGAAATCCTCATTACCAGAGAGCTACAGAGAGGCTAATCTCAATAGAATCTTGCCAAATTAGAAATATATGTCTCATTTAACCTATACTGATCTCACACTCCTATGGAGATTCTGTTTGTATTTTTCAGAAGGCAGTGAGAGAGCCATGGTCATTCCAACTCCACCAACAAGCCACAGGCAGAAGGCTGGCATCCCTGCAAGAGATGAAGCACCCCAGGTCTATCATGTAGCCTCCAATTGAAACTCTTGAGAGAGTGGCAGGATAAGCAAGAGACCTATAACCACAGCCAATCAGTCAACCCTGAATAAGTCAGTGGGACAGATACCAACAACTTCCAATACAACTTAAAGTAGAAGCACAGAAACTCTTAAGATCTCAACAATAAAGCAGACTTAAAACTCACCCACCATGACTCAAGGAACTGAGCTAAAGAGGGGGCAGAAAAACTGTAAGAGCCATAGTGGGGGAGAATATTCAGAGACATTGCCCTCCTCAGCTATAATACACAAAGGGGGGACCTGGCTGCCTCCTGTGCTTTCCATAACCCCCTACCCCATAGATTGATCCAGTATGCCCTCTGAAGAGGCTATCCAGTGGATTGGGGACAGGGAGGAGGGAAATGGGAATACCAACACAATGTTTGCTCATACAATGTATCTAATTTTGGATAATGAGAGAGAGAGAGAGAGAGAGAGAGAGAGAGAGAGAGAGAGAGAGAGAGATTAGGCAAAGTACCCTGCTGGAGTGGAGAAACTAGAGACTTTTGCTGGTAAATCCCAGTGCCAAAATTGGGTCACTTCCACAGAACATTGAATGGTTAGTTGGGAAGGCCCCTGAAACAATGCAGGCCATTGCCAAAACACTTGGTTACCTACCAGAACTAAAGGGTAAGTTCCTATTGCTGAAGACACCACAGGCTTCAGTCACAGGACATTAAAAAAAAAATCAAGCTAGAACTCAGATGGAGCCATCTCCCTGCTGGCTAACTCTCATGGTGCTGAAAAGCACTATGGGAGTTGCTGGGGGGAATAAAGTCATTGCCAGTGTGAGCAAACAGTGGGTGTTGCAAGCTACAAAACCAACAAACCAAGCAAGATGTACCCACCATGCAATAGTAACACACAGGGTATGGGGGCAATCAACTGTTCTCAGATGGGAGGGAATTCAGGCCTGAAATTGAGAACCAAATCAAAAGTCTATGGTGAATTGGCTCAGTAGGCCAGTCCCTCATCCAAGTACACAAAATTACAGTTACATCCCAGATGGAGATGAACCACCCCTAATGCATCATCCAGGGCCCAGGGGAGATCTCAGAGGAAGTGGTGAGAGGAGCAAGAGTACTGCTTCCACAGTGAGTCAGACAACCAGCACAAGGGTAACAGGGACAGATACTGAAGATAATCATTCCAAAGTAGAAACCTAGAGACGCTTAAGAACTCAACACTAAAGCAGAAGTAAAACTCACCCACTATGGCTCAGGGACCTTTGGGGAAAGAGGGAATGGAAAGATTTTAAGAGCCATAGAGGGGGGTGGAATTGGGAGACATTACTCCCCCCAAAAAAAAACCTGTCTGCTGCTTGCACAACTCATAGGCCTCCATACCATGAAGCATTCTGGCAATCCCACTGAGGAGGGTCCTCAGTGGAATGGGGGCAGAGAGGAGGGAAACAGGTACCAACACAAGACTTGTACACACAGAATTTCTACTTATCCATAAAAAGGATTAAGAAAGAAAAATAAAAAGACACTCACATCACAGGGTTATTTGGGATTGAAAGTAGTTTTAATGTAAGAGTTTACTTCCAATATTTGAAATAAGAGACAAGATACTCCTATCTTGAAATGGTAAATGTTTATATGTAACTCATGACTACATCCTTGCAATGTTAAAAGTTTAGTAGTGATTAAACTGAAAACTTAAAAAATAGAAAGTCTCTATTGCTTAAAAAAAAAGTCTATGCTTTAGAAGATCATGGACCCTAGAAGAAAGTGTCCACTGTCCTTTGGCTAAATGGAGAGGTTATGCCCATCCAAGAGTCTTCTAAATATATCTGTTTATCCTTTGATCAAGGGCATTCTCTTGGTTAGAGAGCCTGCCTTATACAGATGGCAGTAAATACTGTGGAGACCCAAGACCCATCAAATGACAAGAGGAGAAAGCTGAGTGCATTATCATTAAACAAGTCATTTATATCACATACTCCAGGGCCCAGGAAACATTACAGATGAAGAGATAGATTAAATATGAGTGCTGCTCTCACTGGTAGCTCCTTCTCAAGGAGATGGTGGTAGACACTGAGACTACTCAGTACTCATCAAAGCAAAAAATAAATAAATATCAGAGGCTGCTGAGAGCTCAACACTAAAGAAGATTTCTAACAGCCTCCAAGTCTTCCTGAACCCCTAGGAAGAGTGGGCAGAAAGGATCTAAGAGCCATAGGTGGTGGGGGTGTATTGTAAGGTAATATCCTCTCCACAGGAACCGATTCATTCACTCTTAGCCCCACAGTGAATACAGATGCCCCCACTGATGAAGGACCTGAGTGGAATGGGGGAGGAAGAGGGGGAAAGAAGATAACACAATGGAAATATGATCAATTTGCAATAATTTCATATATTAAAGTTCCCATTAAAAATCAATTTACAAACTGGGGATGGTGCACGCCTTTAATCCCAGCACTCAGGCAGGAGGCAGAGGTAGGAGGATTGCCATGAGTTCAAGGCCACCCAGAGACTACATAGTGAATTCTAGGTCAGCCTGGACTAGAGCAAGACCCTACCTTGAAAAAAAATCAATTTACAAAACACTGATTTTTTTTTTCCATTTGCTGATTTTATTTAAATAAATTTAGAAATGCCATAGAAAGTCCCAGCACTTGGGCCAATGAGGTTGGATGATTGCTGTGAGTTCAAGGCCTGCCTGGGGATATAGAGTGAGTTCCAGGTCAGCCTGGGTTAAAGTGAAACCCTGTCTAGGAAAAAAAATAGAAATATCATAGAATTAAAAACTTTTTGGGCTGGAGAGATGGCTCAGCGGTTAAGACACTTGCCTCCAGTGCCTAAGGCCCTGGGTTCAATTCCCCAGGACCCACATAAACCAGACCCACAAGGTGGTGGCCCTGATACATTCTCTCTCTCTCTCTCTCTCTCTCTCTCTCTCTCTCTCTCTCTCTCTCTTTCTCTCTCTCTCTCACTCTCTCTCTGCTTGAAAATGAATAAATAAAGTATTTTAAAAAAAACTTTTGATTTGTACAACTTTACAGTCTTAATAACCTTTTTTCAGTTCAAGTCTAACAACCTTTTACAACACACTTTAACCTAGTTTTTTTCCATTTCTATTTCCATCTAGAGCAATCTTTTACTTTGCAAAGTCCTCATCTGAAAGCATGTCCATTTCTTTTGAGCTCCAAAAACACATGTTTTATTTGTAACTCATATCTCTTTTTACTTGGTGGTACCTTTCTGTATCCACTCCTCCTTCTCCTCCTCCTCTTCTCCCTCCCCTGTCCCTCCTCTTCCTCTTTTTTTTTTGTATTTTATTTTTATGTATTTGCAAGCAGAGAGAGAAAAGAGAGAATAGGCACTCCAGGGCTTTTTGTCACATCAAACAAACTCCAGATGCAAGTGCCATGCTTGTGCATCTGGCTTTTTGTGGGTGCTGGGGACTCGAGCCAGGACCATTAGACCTTGAAGACAAGTGCCTTTAACTGATGAGTTCTTCTTCTTCTTGTCAGTACAAAATTCACACACATACAAAAATTTTTAAATGAAAACTCAGGAGACTATATCCAAAGCCCAGAAAACATGCATCTTAATAGCTATAAATATAGGCAAAACTTAGGAATAGTCCTATATCTTCTTAGTAAACCTAAGTTAATTAGTTTGTTAAACCATATAAAAATCCTGACCTTTTAAATTGAATCTGTAAGGCAATTTTAAAAAGCAGGCTTACAGTTTGACATTTTTTTACTCACCTTAAAATATCTATCATTGCAGCAAACATGAACAAGCATTTTTCTTTTAAAACCCAAAGCACAGATGTACTATTTTAAATACATCATACAGAGTCTTTAGCAGTTTAAAATACATATGTGCACATTATAAAATTGAAGGGCTTAGTGGCCATAGATTTAGTTAACATTTTTTTTTTGGACAGAAAAACACATAAAGACAAACTACATGAAAAGAACATGAACACATGATGGTTATGGCCAGTCTTAGACATATGACAAGGAACATGCACTATAATTAAAGTAAAACTAGAATTCTTTTTCTGTAAGATTTTTAGTTACACAATAAACTGAAAGGGACTTGAGCTAACTTAGTAATTTTAATTTATATGAGTATCTACTTCTAAGCCAATGTTACTGTATCAACAATGCTTTCAAAGGTATGGCTGTGTACTTTGAGCAGAGAGAATGCACAGGAGCAGGGCCAAGCCATGAGACCAGGATGTGGAGCAAGGGAGCAGAGCAGAAGAGCAAGAGGGGTTTAGGTGAAGTAAGTCCACTTTACTCATCCCCTCCCCATCTTGGTGGAACCTTCAAATGATGAAGGATTCTAGAGTGCTGAATAGCCTTGTTCAGCTCTCAGTGGGCTCAATTCAGGAGGTGGGGAGTGAGGTTCGGGAAAAATCACCTGGAATCAGTGGCTTTGAGCTCATGCTGCATGCCAGGGGGGAATGGAGGCATGTGGACAAGGGAGGGATAAAACAAAAGCAGATTACTAATTAAAGAGACAGTATTCTGAAAGAGAGCTTGTCATTTTCTGTTGCACTGTGTGAAGGAGCACTGTGTGAAGGAACAAGAAACCCTCTGTGGCTCCTAACTCTGGAGTTGACCAGGGATTCTTGCCCCAGGATTGCAAGACACCTGGCAGAGTGGGTAGGCCCTGGAAAAAGAAACTCTGAGCTGAGGTCAAGCATATAATCTCTACTGACCTCTGCCCAGTGCTGAGCTTTTTTGCAGATGACGACTGTCCCAGAACATGTCCCATGTGTGTGTGTGTGTGTGTGTGTGTGTGTGTGTGTGTGTGTGTTTGAAAGGAAGAGCAGGAGAAGCAGAGACAGAACAGGTGTGGAGGACTTTGGTTCATTTCCCATTGCATCAGTTGAATTTTTCGAGATCCATTTGAATTTGGATGTTGAAGATACCACCCTCGAGCCATTATCAGAGGATACTGTGGCCAGACATTATTGCAATGAATAATGAGGCATTTAGGTCTTGTGGAATTAGTCAGGCCCAGTGCAGGGTGGTTATAAATGAGACATCCTAGATGGGAGTCAAAGGGGCTTAGACAAATTTTCATCCATGGCTACCAGGAAAGCAAGAATTGATCAAACTCCCCTGGTAAAACAGGCCACAAGGAAGGACTATCCCCATAGTTGGTGTCACTGTTTGAACAGAGGGCCTTTGGGAAGCTGGAGACCTCCCCACTGATCTTTACAATAGAGAATGAACCACCCAGGGCTGGGATTTCTGAGAGGTCCACCTGGTGGATGATTAGAATGGAGAAATATTGGGTGGAAGAAGGGAGGAAGATTCACCCAGAGTTGATTAGTGGAGTTGGGCTAGCCAGTGATGGATATGGCAGGAGCAGTAGAGGTGGTCTCTGTTGGAGTCACTTTGGGACAAGAGAAAGGTGAGAGAGAAATGAAAAGTCAGAGATGGAGTGAGAGACAGGGGTGTCTGTTACTGATCACATTAGGAGGAAGGAAGTGGGGACAGAAAGTTTTTGTTTAGAGAAGAAAATCTAGCAATTTTATTTCTGGTATTCTCCAACCCAGCATGGAGACTCCTGGAGCAAGTATATAGACCATTCCTTACATGTGTTAGTCACCTCAGTATACTGCACTGACAGTTGTAGAAGATGATAGTGAAAGACCAGTGTGGGCACCCAGCTGTAATCTCAGCACTTGGGAGGCTGAGGCAGGAGGATCATGAGTTCAAAGCCAGCCTAGGATCCATGAGACCATTTCATCAAAACAAAACTAAAGTAAAATTTTAAAAATGTATAACATATACATTTTTGTTAGTGTACACAGCATATAATACTTGCTAATAAACAACTATGGTGCTAGTTTATATATTTACTGTACTATACTTTCTATTATTTTAGAATACTAAAACAAAGCACACAGTAGACACAGCAGCAGTTTTATGCATCTGGTGCTCACTGGAATTTTATCCAGAGGCCACATGAATGATAATTGCCTGCAAATTTCATTTTTCTTTATAGCTAAATAGAATTCCATTGTGTATATGTACCACATTTTCATTATACATTCATCAGTTGATGGGCATTTGGGCTGATTCCATTTCCTTTCTATTGTGAATAGAGTGGCAATAAACACTGATGGGAAAGTATCTTTTGTAAAGTGTAGAGTCCTCAGGGCATATCCCCAGGAGTGGTAGAGCTGGGTCATATGGTAGATATATATGGCAGTGGGTATATCTGTGTGTCTACTAATGTAATACTGGCATATTTGTTATGGTGGAATCCAACTGCTCTCTGATTGGATTTGAGTCCTGCTCCACAGGAGGGAATTCATGCCTGATATTGAAAACCTAGTCAAAATCCTATATGACTCAGGAGCTCATAAGCCCTAAGGGGGAAACTGCTACTGTTGTTTGGTTAAAAGGATATATTATGACCATTAAATTTCCTTTTCAATATTTATGTTCATGCCCATATGTTAGAGCTGTTCTCACTTTTGGTTAGAGAAGTTTCTCGTTTCAGATGACAGTGACCACTGGAGAGACCCAAAACTCAGTCCTGAGAAGTGACAGTTGAGTGTTGAGCACTAAATAAGACACCCTCCAAGGCTCAGGGACCACTGAGGAAAAGGTGATGGAAAGAATGTAAGAGCCAAAGGAAGGAGTACTTTGAAAATCTGTCCTCCAGAGCTGAGGAGATAGCTCACTGGTTAAAGGTGCTTGCTTGCAAAGCCTGCTGGCACAAAATCAATTCCCTAGTCCCCATATAAAGCCAGATGTGCAAAGTAGTGCACATGCCTGGAGTTTGTTTGCAGTGGTAGGAAGCCCTAGCATGTGCCCATAATCTCTCTCTCTCTCTCTCTCTCTCTCTCTCTCTCTCTCTCTCTCTCTCTCTCTCTTTCTCCTCCAAATAAATAAAAATATTTTTAAATGTTGTCATTCAAGCCCAAAGCAGCTGTTGCATTCATGACCTCACAGTGGCTGTCGTTACCTGCACAAGACCTGCATGACATTGGGTGCCTCAACATGTTGACATGGATGATGGAAGACAGCAAAAAAGACATCAAAATAGAAGAGGGAATAGTAGGGAAGAAGAGGGGGTTCAGTGGAGGGGGAAGAGGGACAAAGAAGCGTTATGAAAGGGGATTATGTATACTTCTAAAATAAATTTGAAAACTCTATCAAGGAAATAAGGCACCCATTAGCAAGAGGGAAGCAAATGGCCCATAGAGACTGCCTGGACCACTTCCAAGCAAGCAATGCTGCACAGCTTGCATTCTGTTCTGCCTGCAAAGCAATTGCAAATGGGAGAAAGTGCAGCAGCTGCCATAGACTGGTCATCTCCATCTATGCTGCCCTGGTTCACCCTCACAGCTACCTCCAAGGATCACTGTTCTCATTATCAAATGGGCCAGCTGGAACTCAAATGAGCTAATTAACTCTCCTAAGCCTGGGAATTGACTGGGGTTCTAATCTATGCCTGTCAGAACCCTCACTTGAGCTCAGCTCAGTGCATTCCAGAGCACCCAGACTTCTCCTGGAGAAGCTCAGCCTCTGCAAGTCCTTCTGAGGGCTTCTTCCCGGTTAGTCCAACTCCCTGAGGTGTTTTCTTTGAGTGTTCTCTCCCTTTTCAGCTTACCTTGCACTCAGCTCCAGAGCCATGGAGCCTGACCTTCTTCTTAGTGCTATTGTCACAACCAACAGAAAACAGGGACACCAGGCAGGCCTCAGCCCACTGTTCTACCACCTGCCTCTGGACAGGCTGGATCACCCCTGGCACAGAAAAACTGAAGCCATATTGTTGACCTACAGAAAAGTCCTCTGTCTGGCTGCTGGTGGGAGTAGAGGAGGGAATCAGATGCAGCATTTGCTGATTATGAAGGCTGCATTAACACCCAGTCAAAACAGCTCCTTAAAACAAGCCTTGACAAAATTGTCACATTAGATGTAGTCGAATAAAGTCAGCTGGGCAGCTGGCAGAGCACAATTTTACATCATTCTGACAGACAGCATGCATTACGAAGCTGCAGGCACCACTGGGAAATCCTCCAAGCTAAGCCCAAATTATAGCCAGGGCCATATACTCCACCCTTACTGGGGTGAGAAGCGGCCAGGGAAGGGCTTTGAGGGCAAAAAACAGTTTCTTCTCTTGTCCCTCACCCAAAAGTGGGGTCACTATTGCCTTTTGGGGATGCAAAACAGATTTTCATGCCATTAGAGTGAGCCCTCCTGCTTCCACCTGAGGTTGCGTTTCTGCCTAGATTCCTGTCTAGTGGCCCCAGAAAAGTGTCTTAGACAAGGGGATAGTAAACTTTACTATAAATCCCTCCTGTTTCTGAGTCCTGGCACCCTGGAAAACTTATCCCCCATCTAGTTCTCCATTTTCTTTCCTAGGGGGAAAAATCCCTTTATTGGATTTTTAGATGATATCCCAGAGGTGATGTGACAGGAGATAGGAGTGGGGAGGCAGCATGCTTAATGTCAAAGGCAGATAAACTATGTGGTTTTCAACTGTTACATGGACCAAAGCTCTAGGGAAGACAGCTTTGAAGGAAGGCTCTTTTGCTCATTGACTAAGGAGGAGGAGGGGAGGCAGAGGAAGGGGAAGGAAAAGAGAAGAGGAGGAAGAGGAGGAGGGGGATGGGAGGAAGAGGAAAAAGGAAAGTTAGAAAGGAGAACGGGAGGGAGGAAACTGCCAGGCTTCTAATTGCTCTTATAGTCTGTGCTTTAAAAATGTCATGTTTTATTGTTCAGGACTGCCCTTTCCAGAAGTGATCATCCTCACAGGCTTCATGGCAAATAAAGAAGCTAGTGCATCTTGCATTTTTGCTAATAGAGAAGACTGATGGCCTGAACCTTCTAGCCCCCAGAAGTGGAGAGGCAGGGAGCGACACCTTGGACCCTCTGCATATCCCAGACTTAGAGAAGCTGGAGGACACTCAGTCCTGGAGGTCTCCTTAATGGCTGAGCCAACTGTCCAGCCTCTAATAACTCTCTTACAAGTGCCATCAATACAGTGTGATGTAGCAGCTTGTGTTAAGAGAGACTGGAGGTGGGAGGATGCAAAGGGGCATGAGGACTCTGAATATTCATGATGTTAATTAAGCAAGAGCTAATTAGGAGATGCTGGATTTTATTAAGACTTAGACTTACTGCAACAGGCACCAAAATAATAACAATCATCTAATGGACACTTTGGGTTCTTTCCAGAGCTTCTTTCCTCCCTCCCTTGCTAATAATGTGCAGGAGAGAGCAAGCCAGTGAGAAAAGACCAGCTGTACAGCCCTAACAGCATGGTTCACCTCCCTGTGAGGGCTGGGAAGCAGCATGGGTTTCTTTCTGTGCAGGGATTTTCAAGACCGGGAGATATATAGAAGATGTTTGACGGTTCCAAAAGTGCAGGGAGACAGTAAACATAGTGATGGTGTCAGGGACAAAATGGAGTTAGAATCGGGTCCCTGCAAAGGCCAAAGCAAACCCTTGGAGTATTCTCTCATGAAGCTGGGAACCTGCTCCTCTCCTGGGAGGACCTCTCCAGGACTATGTCAACCTGAAGCAACAAACCCCAGAAGTATAGAAAACCCCAGTCTAAAGTCTTGATTTTCCCACCTGGAAAGAGAGACCTTGCTTTAAAAGAAACAGTATAAACAATACAAGTTTCCCTGGATCCTTGTGCATGACAGGCAAGTGCTGTAGCACTGTGCTGCACCCCAGCCTAGAAGCCCCTTCTTATGTCTATCTGTCACTTCTGAGAGTATCAGAGCTCAGGTGTGCTCCAGGCTAGCAGTCCCATTTTTAGCATAGAAATGAAAGACAAAGAGGAGTAATACATAACTATTTAACAAAATAAAAGCTGAGGCCAGACGTGGTGACACATACCTTTAATCCCAGCACTCTGGAGGCTGAAGTAGGAGGATTGCTGTGAGTTCGAAGCCACCCTGGATCTACAGAGTAAGTTCCAGATCAGTTTGGGTTAGAGTGAGACCCTGCATGGGGGAAAAAAAAAAAACAGTGTGGGTGTGGTGGCTCATGCCTTTAGTCCCAGCACTCAGAAGGCAGAGTTTGAGGCCGCCCTGAGACTACATAGTGAATTCCCAGTCAGCCTGGGCTAGAGCAAGAACCTACCTCAAAAAACCAAAATAATCATCATAATAAATAATAAATAATAAAATCAACATGAGAATCAAGAGGGAAAGCTGTGACTAGTCTCTGATGAGTGGTATTTGTATTTCCACCTACTGTGCAGACCAGGCCATTGGAAACAGCATCAGCCGGACACTTTTATAATATTGAAGCCTGTGAGGCTGTGGACTGTGAAAGAGGAGCAGAGCAGAAAGAAGCAATGCTGAAGCCTTTTGGCCGAGTTTCACTGCAGGTCAAACATAGACCCTCTGACAATGGTCTTCAGGGGCGACTCATAGGGCTGAGTCTTTCTCAGGGATGCCAGGCAGAACTGAGACACCCCCACATCCCGCCAGGGAAGAAGAGGTTGTTTCTGGGTGTGGAAATGAGCGTGGATTCAGTAGCAAAGATGCTTTCCCAACATGAGTGGACCTCCTCCAGCCCAGGAGGGTGTGAACAGAATGCAGAGCAGAGGAAAGGGGGCTTGACTTCTTCCTGAGGCCTCCTCTCCTGCCCTTCGACTGGGATTCACTCACTGGATTTCCAGACCTTCAGATTTCAACTAGAACTCCATCAGCTTACAGATGGCATACTGAGATGTCTCAGCCTCCATAGCTTGTGTGGGCCAAGTCCCTCTAATAAATAACTTTCATTTTAAAAATATTTTTATTTATTTATTTGCAAGCAGAGAGAGACAAAGAGAAGAGAGACAGACAGAGAATGGGTGGCAAACAAACTCCGGATGCATGCACCACTTTGTGCATCTGGCTTTATGTGGGGTACTAGAGAACTGAACCTGGTTTGTTATGCTTTGCAGACAAGCACCTTAACCGCTGAGCCAACTCTCCAGCCCTCTTATAACTCTTACATGTTGATCACCTATTGGTTCTGTTTTCTGGAATGTTCTAATATATTCATAACACTGGAGAGTCATAAACCCAAGCTGAGCTGAGCTGAGACCAAGAATGGGAACAAGGCCTGCACTGAGCTGACCCACAGACCTTCTGTCACTGCAAGCATGGCTTCCTACATGCAGGAGGGTTCGAGAAGGATGATGATCCTCTGAACACCTTTGTACCTGGATTTTCACCGGAGCCCTTTGCCCCCAGGAATGCATCATGCCCATGAGCTTTGCTATAGTAATTAGTCCACAATGAATGCATAAGTTGCAAATTTTAAATATGTATAATTTATACTAGAAATTCTACTAGAATAAAGTTGAGGGCAAAAGAACATTTTGCTTTATAAAAATCTGAGTATCGGCTTTGTCCTTTTCAAAGTCTGATTTTTTTAAGGGGAAATTTATTTCATTGCTGAAAGTTACTCAAATTTGATGCTTAAGTCCATATAGAATTCTATATTCAACATGTATATATATGTGTATGCATATACATAAATGTATGTACATACATATAGACACACAAATACATGCACATGTGCATACTTCCCCTCTTTCTGTTCCATGTTTCTTTCAAAAGCTTGGTAAGGGCTGGAGAGATGGCTTAGAAGTTAAGGCACTTGCCTCCAGTGCCTAAGGCCCCAAGTTCAATTCCCCACTACCCACATAAGCCAGACCCACAAGGTGGTGGCCCTGGTGCTCTCTCTCTCTCTCCCCTCTCTCTCTCTCTCTCTCTCGCTCTCTCTCTCTCATCTCTCTGTATTCTGTATCTCTCTGCTTAATAAAGAAAAAATAAAAAAATTTTTTTAAAAACTACTTTAATTCAAAAGCTTGGTAAGCCTCCTGAGTTTTAAATATTGAGCTTTCACAAAATGGAATGTCATCATAACTCAGATATTATATGCTTGAGATTTCCTGCAACCTTTTCCTTCCAAGTATTTAAAAGTTATGCATTCCTCCAGCAGTAAACCTCTAGAGTCAGCCAGAATGCAATAACTTACTGTTGAATTTTGTAAGAGGAAGGCTGGCCAGAGCTATCTCCCAAAGGTCTCCAATTGGCCAGAGTGGCCAACAGAGTAAATCCCCAGGAGGTGGTATCAGTGAGACTGGAAAGAAGAATAGGGTGGCCAGGTATGAACAGAAAACAAGTGCAATGGGAAGGGCCTGTGCTAAGGCTTGAGTAAAGGACAGAACAGGAGAGAACCACCCTATCCCTACATACTTCATGGGTAATCTATGGCTTCATACTATGGGATACAGGTCCCAATGTTTCCCTGTCCCCACCCCAGGCTCAACTCCAAAGCCCACACCACATCAGACCACCTCAGAGACACATACAGAGGAAAAGTGGGTCATTATGTCCATCATTTTCAGATTTTCAAGTTCTCTTCTTTTATCCCGACCCCTGCTCCTTTTGAGACAATGTCTTGCTGAATTGCTCAACCTGGCCTCATAAGTGTAATCCTGTACATCAGCCTCCCAAGTGATGGGATTACTTGCATGCACTACCATACCTGATTTGACTAGGTTTAAAAATATTTTTATTTATTTATTTGCCAGCAGAGAGAGATAGAGAGAAGGGTGACAGACAGAGAAATTGGGCCTGCCAGGGCCTCCAGCTGTTGGAAACAAACTCCAGATGCATGTGCCACTTTGTGCATCTGGCTTTACATGGGTACTGGGGAATTGAACCTGGGTGGTTAGGCTTTGCAGGCAAGAGCCTTAACTACTGAGCCATTTCTCCAGCCTCCTGCCTAGGTTTTGAGATAAGATCAACCATGCTGCGCAAGGCCACCAGCTGCCTTCAGCTCTGTTACCTATTTCAGCTCCTCACACACAGAGACTGGCTCTAGTTGCCCACCTCTCTGGCCTGAGAGTGGCCTCACCATTCCCACATGCTTTCTCCTGCTTTAGTGTCCCTCTTCTCAAATCACCTGAGTCTCTGCTAAGCTTGCTCTTTCTTCTTGTGGAAATCCTTGGGTCCCTTCATTCCACAGAACTCTCAGGGATGTAGCTCAGGGGTAGAGCATTTGACTACCCAGTACTCTCTACTTTCTGGACACCACTAGTCCTAAGGAACTGTTCATCTGTCCCAGAAGTGGCTTAGCCCCCTTCCTATGAAACATGCCAAGGGTCTCCATGTGCCGGACACAACACTAGATGCCAGGGATTCCAGTGTGAACTATGCAGTTACTGGTCAAGGGATGCCTTTCACCAAGAGATTCACCTTCCTTCTCCACCCCTTGTGCATCAATAATGAAAGGCCCAGGCAACACCAAAGGAGAGCAGGTTTGTAAAGCAACCTGCAGGATTTCTAGAAAAAGGCTGCAGAGATAGATCTGCCTGCCAGCATCCCTCCCTCCCCTTACTCCCCCACCTCACACACACACACCCGCCGTCTCCCAGTTGAGCTAAGGCCTGTCCTTGACTTGGTGACAGATTTGACTGCTCCTCACCCACCATCTGGCTCCCTCCTGGTCAGCCCCAGGTTTTGGCTCCCTGTGAGTCACCCTGACCCCAGCTGCTACTCAGTGCAGTCTCTGCTGGCCACAACTGCCTCCTTACTCAGTGACAACTCTGCTATATAAACTACAACCCAGCAGTACCCGATGTCCTTGAGTTTTTCCTCCTGTGGTTCATTACAGGCTGTCCCTCCCAGTTCTGTTCACCCTCAGTGGCCCTCTTGCTTGCTACACCTCAGAAACTCCAACACTCCAGCCCTTCCTATACCATAGTCATGTGTATATAACCTTGGAAGATCTTTTGCCCTTTCTAAATCTCTTCTTTCCTGTCAATAGAGCAATAGCCATCTGTAAGTCTGTTGTGGTGAAATAAAATCATGTGCATGAAAGTTATTAGCTTTTGTTAATTGAATAACACTATGAGAATCTAAGATAATGTTATCATTGTTACTCATATTATGACCCATCCCAAGCCTGACCATGGTAAGCTGAGCTAGAAGGGTTTTTCATGCAAGGACTGCCTCCTCCTATCTTTCCTCACAAGATTCAGCTGAGGCACTCCCAGCTTACTCCAGCTCAGCCTGAGAGGGAGGCTATTAAAGCCCTATATGATTATGATGCTTAAATATATGCATAAACTTGACTGAATGCTCAGACATTTGGTTAAGTATTGTTCTGGGTGTATCTGTGAAGTGTCTCTGGATGTGATTAACATTTGAACCAGCAGATGAGGTAAAGCAGGCTGTGTTCCACAATGTGGTCAACTTCATCCAGTCAGGTAAAGGACTGAACAAAGCAACAAGGCTGACCATCCCAAATAAGAAATCTTCCTGTCTGACTCTCCTTAAAATAAGACATTGGCATTTTCCTGTTTTCACTCTTGAAATGAAACATGGGCTTTTTCTGAACCTCAAGCCTGCTAACGATCAAATGGGACCTACTCCTTTAGCTGTCCTGGGTCTCCAGCTTGCTCTCTGCAAATCATAGGAGGTCTCAACCTACAGAACTACATGAGCCCATTCCTGCTAACAAATCTCTTTAGTAACACACATGTACACAGAGATACTGCTCAAATTAAAATGGAGTCTTGCCCCATAAAGCCATCAGAGCTTGAAATATGATAAGTTGAAAAGGCATTGAACATACCTAAGTGGCTGAATCCCATGATTATGTGACTGACTAGGAGCTATGACTTGCTGCCACTGCCCAGTGTCTCAAGAGAGTATCCTGTGGCAGATTGCTAGCCCAAGATAGGATCAAAGTTCTAAGTACAGTTCTACTAAATGCAGATATGGCTTTTGTACCATTCAGTCCATGAAAAGTTGGGACCATCTATGGAAGGAGAGAGAGACAGAGAGAGAGACAGAGAGAGAGAGAATGCACACAGGACAAACAACCCATAGGCTCTGTTTCTTTGGAGAACCATGACTAATGCAGCAATCTTCCAGAGGTCCTCATGAGGCAGTGTGTGGGAATGGAAATGGTTAGGGAATTTTTTGGTTGTCAGAATGAATTGGGAGAGGAGGTGCTACTAACATTTAGTAGGCGAGCACTGGAGATGCTAAATGCCACCTAATATCCCTGCCTGTTTCACCCAAAATGCCAACAAGGCTTCTTTAAGACAGTATAGCTGGAGTCTCGGCCAGCCTCTCCAAGTTCAGCCCCACCACTCTTGCCATAGTTCACACCATTGGAAACACACAGCTATCCTGGCCTTTTTCTTCTTCTCGAACACCCTGAAGTCATTGCTGCCTAGAGATTTTACTCTGTATCATCCCTTCTTGGAGTAGTCTTCCTTATCCCCTCACCCCAACAGTTAGGTTTACTGACTGTGCCTTCTTGTTATCAGATCTCAGCTCCAACAGTACCTCCTGACCAGGCCTTTCCTGACCACCCAAATCAAATCAAAGTGGTCCTCCACCAGAGACCCCATTAATCCATCTCTTACCATCCACAGAGTATTCTTTACTTCCTGCTTCACTGAGAATGTAAGTCCCACAAGGACGGAATTCATATCACTATGCCTGTAATTCCCAGAATGCAGAAAGAGCCCAGTAAATATGCATTAAACCTAAATTAAAAAAATTATTTGCTTGGTGATGAAAAATGCAAAGCAGAATAAACTTGTCCTCATTTGTGGGGAGAGACACTAGAATGCGTTTGTCAAAGTCATCTCAGCCCCTGGCATTCTGGCTGAGAATACTGAACCCCACACCACCTCTGAGGAGCTGAGCTGTCTCTGGCCAGGCTTCCATCCACCTCTGCCCATGGCAGTGCTGGGGGTCCATGCCCACCCGCAGCCTGCTTACCTGGAGACTATCCATCTGCCCTTGTGTCACCAGCTCTTTCCCCTGGGGCTGGATCCTGTCCTCTTGGACCTTGCTTGTCTCCTGATGTCTGACTGACACTGCTGATGACCAGAGCAGCTCTGTGCCCAGTGTCTTGCCAGGCACCACCTGCTGGAGTAGTTGTCATGACTGTAAGTCCAGAGAAGCATGCTTCTGTCCTGCCTCTGCTTCTTGAAACTCCATCAAGTGTAGTGTCCAAAAAAGAGGCATGCTCCCTACTGTCCCAGTCTCTCTAGGGCCCCTCAAGTCAGGCCTCCAGAACCCAGCCTTGTGCTTGGATTCACTTAAGTTCTAATGGACAGATCAGTCTTACTTACCCAGGGTTTGGCATAAGGATAGTGCTGCCAAAGTGGACTGACCTCCACCTTGATCTCAAACATCTCTTTACTGGCTCCGTGGCCCTTCAAGTCAGCCAAAGTAAGTCTCTAAGGCGCTGACAAATCTACAGCACATCTGAAAACCAAGTTGTCAAGCTGTCTGCAGACTACAGTAAAACTAACACTGAAAGAAGAAAATACACAGCAATGTCAGTGACTTGCTAGCTTGCTCCAAAGGTAAGTGTCCGTTTGCTTTCATTGTGGTATCTACTTCCTGCCTTTATTTTGTTTCCTTTTCTTTCTTTCTTTTTAGCACAGGGATTGACCTGAGGCTTCACACATGCTAAGCACGTTCTTTACCACTGAGCTACAGTTCCAGCTCCCTGCCTTTTAATTCTGACACTGTCTCCAGAAGCCTTTTGTTTAAAATGTAAATGCTATTATTAATATGCAGTGGGGAAGAGGTGAC
The DNA here is from genome assembly GCA_004024765.1 of Zapus hudsonius. Lineage (NCBI taxonomy): Eukaryota > Metazoa > Chordata > Mammalia > Rodentia > Dipodidae > Zapus > Zapus hudsonius. Next base: position 5,838 of record PVHP010008521.1, on the reverse strand, counting down.
ACCTCAGTATTGGGTATTGCGGTAGCAGCACTCTCTCACACTTCTAGATGATACATGAGGAGGGGGCCTGGCGGGGCTAGGAAGAAGGAAAAATTGGAAATAGAGTTTTGTTTCAGAGTTTCACCTCAGCTCACACCTTGGTGGTAGTCTGTCTGGGACTACTAAATGTCAGTCCATGCCCCAGCAGTCACTGGGTGGGGAGAACCCTGTCCTCTCCTCTAGGGAGATCCACTTGGTAAGTAAACTGTTAACAATTACTTGTTTTGGCTTATGTCAGTTGATACAAAGTTGAAATTTATTACAAGGGAATTCTTGAAATATAAGGAGTGGGAAGCACCATAAGAAACTAGAAAAGGTAGACCTGTTCTCTCCTAAAACAGAAACCCCTCAGTATCCATGGAGAACCGGTTATGACACTCCTGTGGATCCGAAAATCCTGGGATACTCAAGTTTCATATAAAATGGTGCAGTATGTGCACACAACCTACGCATATCCTTCAACATACTTAAATCTTCACTAGTTAACAATATATTGAATATAATGTAAACAATATATTGAATATATGTAAATAGTTGTTATATTACATTGTTTAGGGAACAGTGACAAAAAAGCATTGTGTACAGTTCAGTGAAGATGCAATATTTTTCAGATATATTTTTGATCCACAGTTGACGGAATCTGTCAGTGCAGATATGGAGGCTGACTGTACATACATCCCTATAGCTGGAGGTGCCTCTGCTGACTGAAGTAGTTTCTATATGTCCACAGGATTTAAGATTTCTGGTCAATAAAAAGTTTGTAACATCTGTAAATATCCTATTTTTTCTCAAGAAGTTTATCATGTTATAACTTATGTGTACAAAATCAGTGCACACTGATAAATAATATGTCACACTGTTGATTAAAATCAAATTTTCTGGTATCATTTGTTTTTATTTGGGCTACACATTTTTGTTTAATTTTGTGCTTGTAGTTCTAGCACTCAGGAGGCTGAGGCAGGAGGATGGAACAGTTGAAGACAGTCTGAGCTACATTGTAAGACACTGTCTCAAAAATACATAAAAATGTGGCTAACACAACGAAGGAACTAATTTGTTAGTTCCAATGATTAATTTAATTTAAAAAACCAGCTGTGGCTGCTGGTGGCTGTATCAGACAGCAGAAATCCAGGTCCACACATAACCTCTTGGGAACCAATCCCCAGCAGTGGTCTGGCCTTGCATCCTGCCTGCCTGTCACTCTCTCTAGGTCACAGGAACGCTTGCATGAGGACTTAAAACAAGTAAAGCTCTGTTTAGTTTGTGATGCCTTTTCTTCATCACATTTGCAAAGCAGATTTATATCTTTGTCCTTAGACTTTTCCCTGAACATATATTATAATCAGTTTTCCTCCAGTTTACAAAGGCTCTGCCAGTCCCAGGGCACTCCTTCCTTGCCCTCCTGTGTGCCTATGAGGCTGCAAAAAGACTATGGTCTAAGCTGGATTTGGGCACCCTTAACCAGCTGCTGTACTTTGGCTATTAACTGTCCCCTAAAGGTCCATGTGGTAAAGGCTTGTTCCTCAGGGTAGCACTACTGAGAGGTGATCCTTTAAGAGGTGAGGCTGAGTCTTTGAGCCACTGAGGTTCCTTGAAAGGGACAGTGGGACCCAGGCCACTTTCTCTTCCTCTTTTATATTCCCTGTCTCACCCAGATGTGATTTTGCTCTGCCGAGAACTCCTCATCATGATGGAGCCATATCATATGTCCTTCCACATACCCAAAGCAACAAGCCAACCAATCATGGACAAGAACCTCCAAAACTGTGACCTAAAGTAAGCATTTTCCTCTTACATGTCATTATCCTAGATAACTGCTACAGTGATGGGAAGCTAACACCAGCTATGAATAAATGCCTTAAGAATTCTGAGCCTCATTCTCTCTGTCTTTCCACAGAAGGAGAACTAATAGGAAAGAGAGGGAGGGAGTGGAAATGAAGACAAAGGAGGAGGGAAGAAATAGATCTTGAGACCAAAGGAACTGACTCGTGTGGTCATGGAGGCTGACAAGTCCTAAATCTGCAGGAAAGTTCAGTTGTTTGGAGACCCTGGAAAGAGTCATTGTGTGGTTCAAATTCAAAGGTCATCTGCTGACAGCTTTGCTCTAATCAGACTGTCAGCTGATTGGATGATTGAATGATACTCACCTACATTCTACAGGATACAGAGTTTACCAACTTAAATGTTGATTTCATCTAAACAAACAAGTTTTTTTTTAAAAAAAAAAGCAACAACAGTCTCATAGAAACATCAAAAATAACATTTGATCAAGTATCTTGGCTCTCTATGATCTGACCTAGTTGACACATAAAATCTATCATCACACTTCCCCATAGTGAGGTCCATATTTGTTTATGAACTTGAGAGAACATATAAGAATATAGTATGAAAATTTCAAGTGCTATAAGAAAGTAAAGACTGGTAGGTACCTGAGAAAATTTTCAAAATCACTAAGCATGTAAAAATGCAAACTGAAATCACAATGAGATACTGTCTCATACTTGTGTAATGGTTATTATCCAAAAAAAGAAGGACAATAAGTGTTGGTGATAATATGGAGTTAAAGAGAACCCTTGCACACTGTGAGGGAAATGTTACTTAGTATAGTTATCAGAGAAAACAGTATGGGGGTTCCTCAAAAAAAATTAACAATAGCAAGATGAAGTGAGCACACCTATAATCACAGCACTCCAGAGACTGAAGCAAGAGGAGCTACACAGCAAGTTCCAGACCAGCCTGGCTAAAATAGATAGATGATATTGAGAAAGAAAGAAAGAAAGAAAGAAAGAAAGAAAGAAAGAAAGAAAGAAAGAAAGAAAGAAAGAAAGAAAGAAAGAAAGAAAGAAAGAAAGAAGAAAGAGAGAGAGAAAGAAAGAAAGAAAGAAAGAAAGAAAGGAAGAAAGAAAGAAAGAAAGAAAGAAAGAAAGAAAGAAAGAAAGAAAGAAAGAAAGAAAGAAAGAGAGATTAAAATAGCGCTACCATAAGATCTAGCAACCCTGCTTCTAGGTATAGATCCCAGTAAATGAAATCAGTATTCAAAAAAGATAGCTGTGCTACCCTGTTTACTATGGCACTCGTCAGAGTCACCAAGATATAGATTCAACCCAAGTGTCCATCAGAGGATGAATAGGAAAACATGGTGAACAATATACAATGGGATATTATAAATCCTTTAAAAATAAGGAAATTTTGATATGGATAATCTGGGAGGACATTATACTGACTGAAATAAGCCAGAAACAGAAAGACATATACGATATGATCTCACTTCTATGTGAAATCTAAAATGCTTGAACTCAGTAGAGTAGAATGATGGTTGCTAGGGTCTATAGGGTTAGAGTCAGTCATAAGGGAGAAAATGGTCAAGGGACTTGAATTTTCAGATAAAGATGAAAATAAATTCAAGATATCTGTTGTACAACATGGTCACTAAAGTAAATAACAATGTATGTATTCTTAAAATTTGCAAACACAGTAGATTTTTCAGTGTTCACAACCACACAAAATGGTATGTGAGGTATTCTATATGTTAGCTTGATTTAATTATTTCACAATGTATACATATTTTAAAGTATAACATAAAACATCATGCAAAACACAATGCACATTATTTTATTTGTCAATTAAAAACAAATTCTTTTTTTAAAAAAATTTTTTTGAGGTGGGGTTGAGGCAAAATTTTACTCTAGCCCATGCTGGCCTTGAGTTCACAGCAATCCTCCTACCTCAGCCTCCTGAGTGCTGGTATTATAGGTGTGAATCACCGCATCCTGAAAGAATGAATATTTTAAAAGAAAAAGGAGCTAGGCACAATGACACATACCTTTAATTCCAGCACTCTGGAGGCTGAGATAGGAGGATCTCCATGAGTTCAAGGCCAGCCTGGGGCTACAGAGTGAGGTTCAGGTTAGCCTGGGCTAGAATGAGACTCTACATACCTCAAAACAAACAGAAAGAATCATGAGGAATATAATGTGTGGGATCTAAAGGCAAGAAAAAGAATTGAGTGGAGAGGGTGTTCCCAGAGTTCAGGTGGTGTAGATGGGACCTGGTAGTGCAGTGGCTCAGGTAAGGCAGGGGGTGGGCTTGTTGCTGGGGGTGGGGAGAATGGTGGATGTGAGTGACATTTTTTTAAGTTGTCACTAGATTTGGTAAAGAATTGGGCATTATAAAGAGTGAGACAGGGAAGGGGCCCAGTTTCCTTTAATGTACCAAAGTTTCCTAGGTTCAAAGAGAACTAGCATTTTGAGGGGGGCAGTGGTAACAAAGGGGATGGTTTAAATTTTAAACATGTAGAGCTTAAGGTGGCAGGAAAGCATTTGGTAGAACATGCTATAAACATAGAAGGCTCCACTAACAGCCATGGAAAGTCTGAGAGGTTTTATCCCATTTATAAGCTAGCTTTATAGTTGCTGACAGTATCCATGACGACTGGGTCAGAGACAAGAAGTCTGTTATCCATGGCAATAGTAGCAGACAGAGCATCAGCATTTCCTGAACCCCCGTTCCCACAGAATAAAGAGAAATGCTGCATGGGCTGGAAAGGGCTAAATCTTGGAGAGAAACTAGAACATAGGAAACCCAAACTCTCTACACTGAGCTGTCAGTTTACCAGCACTGATTCAGGGGAGATGTTCTCATCATTATATTGGTGCACAATAATTTGTTGTTTTCTCTGGAGGGAGATCCCACACAAATATTGTAGATAAAATAGCCAGAAGCCAGGCACATGCCTTTAATGTCAGTACTTCAGAGGCAGAGGTTAAAGGATCAAAATAAATTTGAGGCCAGCCTGAGACTACATAGTAAATTCCAGGTCAAGATCCACCTGGGCTAGAACAAGACCCTACCTCAAAAACCAAACAAACAAACAAGCAAACAAAAAGATAGTCAGGAAATGAGAATTTCATGTTCCTGCATGACATGGGTATAAATATGTGCCCCATGGAGAGGTGACACTAAACACCTGGGTCTTTAAGCAGAAAAAGAATGGGGATTTAGATTTGGGAATTCTCAGCCTGATACACAAATGATAGGCATGGATTTGTATTCCTAAAGAGTTGTCATCAGACAAGAACTTGGTAGAAAACAATTTAAAAAATCCACCCTCCTGGTTGAAATGATATAATTTATTTTTAATAATTTTTATTGGGAACTTTAACATTAACATACTGCAAGTTGGTCACATTCCCATTGGGTATCCTTTTCTGTCCCTTTTTCCCCACCCCCATCCCATTGAGGGTCCTTCTCAGTGGGGTATCTGTAATTATTGTGGGATCATGAATGTACCAGTCAGTTCCTACTCGGAGGACAATGCCTCTTAGTCTATTTCCCCACCTCTCACTCCAGCCCAGGCTGATTTTGAACTGGAATTCACCATGTACTCACAGACTGGCCTTGAATTCATGGTGATCCTCCTACCTCTGCCTCCTTGGCTAGGATCAAAGACATGAGCCACCACACCCAGTTCTCATATTCTTTCCGCCCTTCTTCCACAATGCTCTATAGGGCATATTATACATCTCCTTTAGTGTTGAACACTCAGCAGCCTATTTTCTGCTTTGATGAGTTTTGAGTTTCCTCAGTATCTACCAGCATCTCCATAGACAAGGTTCTTTGGCTAACAGTGAGAGCAGCACCCTGGTGAGTATGGTAGAGGTGACTCATCCAGTTCTAGGCAGTCAGCTTTCTCTTCTTGTCATTTTGATGGGTCTTGGGTCTCCCTAGTATTCAGAGTCATCTGTAAAAAGCAGGTTCTCTAACCAAGAGTAAGAGCACCATTGATTAAAGGGAATAAAC
>PVHP010008520.1:0-53013 GCA_004024765.1 Zapus hudsonius | reverse complement strand
TTAGTAGAGAACCAGAGGTAAGTAGCTACACTGATTGATGGTCAGTGGCTAATGATATAACCAGACTGTCAAGGACCTAAAAGGAACTGAGTTTTAAGATTGATCACATAATATTTTGGAGACGACATATATGGATGAATCTCTTTGAATGGGGTTTCAAATTATGACTTAATATACCCTATATAAATGACTAGCAAAAGATCATAGAGAATGAGGCTTTTAATTAACATGTGAGTAAGTTGACTCACTCTATTTATGCCAGTCAGCTTTTTCCTGTGTCCTTAGCCCTCCATCAAAGTGAATATGGTGACACACAGTAAAACATTGACTTTTCATTTTCAAAGATATGACCTTGCTGCAAATGTCAGCCACAGATAATACCCTTGAGCTTGTAATACACTTCAATAGTCAGCTGGACTTCTCCCATCAAGGAGGACACTGTGGCACTTTAGATTTTAACTCTCCTTTCTTCCTCTTTCAGCGCCGTCATCTATAGATGGAGTATTTTATGTCATTTTGATATGCTATCAAACTCACTCTGACCTAGAAAGTTTAGTTGACAGAGAAAGAAGTTAGGTAAAGTGATTGATAGGTCAAAGGATATCAATGGCCCAGAACTAGCTGTGATCTAACAGAGTCTCATGGAGTAACTGGGATAGCACACCTTGGGAGTTCTAGACAGTGAATAATGTAAAATATTATGTAATCATAGATTAGAAAGGTAGATTTGAAGGTAACAGGAAGTAAGAGTATAGCTCACCTTTGTTGCACATAATAATCTATTTGTGAATATTTTACCTCCCAGCCTCTCTCTTTCGGGCATAATTTGTTTAACTATATTAATATTCAAGAATGGAATGTTTCCACCTGGCATATAGTATGTAGGTTCCACTAAATACAAAGTTCAGACAATCTCGCAGCCATTTAGAATTATTTGAGCCACTATGTAAAGAGACAAAAGGAAGTTATGGTAGCTAGCTGATTAATCTGATCAGGAATTTTACTACTGTGTCAGTGACTTTCTCATTGAGGGACAAAATCCCTGACTAGAAGCAGCTTATGGAGGGAAAAGGGTTTGATTTGGGTGACAGTTTCAAGGGGAAGCGGCATCACCATGGTGGTGAAGGCATCATAGGCTGGAGCTGGAAGCTGGCATCACACCATCACTTTAGCATACATAAAGCAGAGACTGGCAAGTGAGGCCTGGCCTCAAGATCCACCCCCCAGGGACACATTTCCTCCAGCAAGGCTCCACCTCCTAAAGCTTCCACAACCTTCCTGAACACCACCACCAGCTTAAGAGGCCATTTACATTCAAAGCATCACAGATGCACATTGAGTCCACAGAGGATGAACTCAGCTAAAACAGTGCTATGGATTTACTCCACGTCCTGCCATTCTCAGTGCTACAGTTGAGTAAGTGGCTAGCAACACTCTTCATAAGCAGCCTAATAAATGACTCTGGTACATGCAGAGTGAAACTGTGGGTTAGCCACTCACTGGGCCATGACTGTGTGCGGTGCTGGGGGAAGGAACGAGAAGAAGGAATATGCACTTTCCTTTTCACTTGAAAGGTTCAGTGTCTATCTTATTGGTTTCTTTTTTATTTGAGAGAGAGAGAGAGAGAGAGAGAGAGAGAGAGAGAGAGAGAGAGAGAGAGAGAAAGAGAGTGAGCTCCAGGCCTCCTGCCACTGTAGATGAACTCCAGATGCATGCACCACTTTGTGCATTTGGCTTTACATGGGTACTGGGGAATTGAACCCAGGCCATCAGGCTTTGTAAGCAAACACCTTTAACCCGTGAACCATCTTCCCCAGCCCTCTTCTTGGGTCCTAAACTTCCTCAGCTCCTTGAGAATATCTCTGGTTCTTCTTCTCATCTTTAGAAACTCCACTGAAATTAGCAAGTACCCAAAGAGGGTGAGACAATCAGCCTGTCAGGTTCACCTCTGTGCATGTCCTTCCTCTCTGAATGGATTTGGGTTTATCATCTTCTCATAGCCTTGGCAGCTTGTCTTTTTCCAGCTTTCTTAGTGAGAAAATTAGTCTGAAATAATCTACTCACAATCAGCAACTTCATAGAACCAATGCCTCTCCTTCATAACATGGTCTTTCAGTTTGCAACTGTATTTACAGATTGTATCTATGCACCTGTTTTCTTAATACTTGTCTTATGCAGATGTAATTTTATGCCATAAGTGCTTTTTTCAATGTAAGGTCTGTGGTCTAGCAAACTTCTAGAGTACTTGGTAGATAATGTTTATAAAGCCAGTGAAGAAACCTTGGACAAGTTGTTTATTATTAGGAACAAGCACATAGCACCGCACACCAGGGCCAAGAAAGGACTTAGTATCTATAAAGATCTTGGATTTCCAATCTTATCATTTATTCTTTTTGACATAAAAGGATAACATGTTGCACTGTCTGGATCAATACAGTCTCTCAAGTATTTTTAAATGCCTCCAAAAGGAGTATATGAAGAGTGGATGAGCCCTTAGTGAAAGGAAGGGACCTAAGGAAGCTGACACAGAAACAGTTATCAGCACAAGCCCTAAGCAATGCAGAGCCACTCAGAATTGCTTATGAAGCTAGGAATGTAGAGGAGAAGCCACATGATGTCATGTCTGTGTGTCATATGAATAGGGCTTCAAGTGACTTAATGTAGTGTGAAAACGGCAAGTGATATCCCTGAAGGGGGAACCGAATAAGCAAGCCAATAAAATTCGATGCCTGATAAGTAAGAGACCCAGAATATAATGTATAGCCATATGTTGCATAATGATATTTTGATTAATAGTGGACCACATTAATAAAGGTAGGCCCCTACAACAGTAGGATGAAACATTCCTATGACCTAGTGATTTTGTGCTTGTCTCAGCATCATAGCACAACACATCCCTCCTGTGTTTATGATGTCACTGGTGTAAACAAGCCTACTGTGTCACCACAGTTTAGAAGTAGAGCACATTCAGTTATGAACAGCACATGACTTAATAATAATAATGAATAACTCTGTTTTACATTTATGTATTTATTATTCTAGACTTTGAATTTTTATTTTAGAATATGTTCATTCTACTTATTAAAGAACTTTGCTATAACACTAAGCAGTGTTATGCCTGGTGGCAGCCAAATATATAATGCACTTACTGCCTCTGTCGATTGAATCAAGGGACCATGCCAAGTGATTGACTTACACTCTCATGGCTTGTATAAGGACTGTCGTGATATTCATGCAATGGTGAAATCATCTAACAGCACATTTCTCAGAATACATCCTCATCAGTAAGCAATGAACGACTGTATTTCTCTGAATTTGTATGTGTTTTCATTATTCTACTTTATGTATCATAAATGGGGACACTAACAGTAATTTATGCTTGCTTTCTACAAAAAGATTTACAACTGTGCATGCATACATGTGTAGAGTATCTATCAAGCGGTTTGTTAATGCTTTCTTGGTTGTAAATGCTTGAAAGAACCCTAATCACTCTGTTCTAACTTCTTAATTAGGCACTATGCAGCCCCCCCCATAATAGCTACTAGCTGTAAACGAGAGTACTATAAAAGTTACTCTTGTAATTGACTCACAAACTCCAACTGTACTTCACATGACAATTTGAAAGAGATAAGTGAAAATTAGGAAAACAAAATAGCCCACTGACTATTCATAAGTCATTCAGCCTCCACTTCTGTGATGAAGTTAGAGAAAATTATTTAGAAGCAGAATAATATCTATCCTAGCTGATACATTTTAATTTGTAATTGCATAACTTAAGAAGAAATTTTTATTAAGAGCTAGAAGGTAATGTTGTACTCATTTGCTGGTAACAAAAAACAGGTAGGAAAAACCAACAAGAGGTTGGATTCTCTCATGTAACAAAAGACTGTAACAGAGTGATGTCCTGGAAGGATATGAAAAACCTCACCATTGTCAAGGAATCAGACTTTCAATTTTTTTAGAGCATGGTTTTGTATATTCAAGGCCACATGGTATCTTCTAGAACTCTGGTCATTTGAATCTATTTCATTTGGGAAGAAGAAGGAAGGAATAAGTAATAAAAGTGCATTTCCCCCCAGCTGAGTTTAAGTTGTTTCCAGAAAGCCAGCATATAGAGATCTTACATCTCTCTTACTGTCGTTCTATCACAGAAAAGCAGCGTGAGAAATGTAGTTTTTGAACATTGTCACTGTATTTGTTAACTTCTTATTGCTAGTACAAAATAACTTAAAATCAGTTTAAGGGAAGAAGAATTTATTTCTGTTCATAGTTCTAGGTTACTGTCTATCATGGTGGGGAAGGCATGGTGACAGGACCTTGGCAGTTGACCACATTCAATACAATGAAGAAGGAACAAGCTCTCTCTTTTTCATATAGTCCTGACCCAGCCCATGGAATGATGCTCCCCACCTTAATTAATCTAATCAGGATAACCCCTCATAGACATGCATAAAGACTAACCTAATCTATATAATACCTCACAGGTGAGTCTAGGTCCCGTCAAGTTGCTAATGAGTATTAATTACCACAGCTACCTGAACTGAGCTTCAAATTTTGTTAGCATGAAAGAAGCTCTAATCACATATATTGGATTCAATCACAGACATTCAAATTGACTTTAAAAATTTTACCACAATAAGCTATTTTATGCTAAGTCACATGTACCAGTTTGTCCCCAGCATTCTGGGGACAAAGACAAATATGATATTGGGGCAGATTTCAAGAGCTGACTACTAATGACAGACTCTGACAGAGTACAAATGGGTCATTTCAAGGTATGTGGCAGTATTGAGAAGAGTGTTGAGGAGTCGTGGGAGAGCAAAGAGGAACTTAATATCAACCAAGGTCAGGCTTCCTGGAAGAGACAGATATTCCTAGAATCTAACCTTGAGGGATGAGTAAGAACTGAGTAACAGTCCAAGCTTGTAGAATATCACAAAGCATAAAGGACAAACTATCATTTAATAGAAAATCAAGCAGTTGGTGATTTCCTAGGAATAAAGCAGATGACAGGAGTGAAGAAGTCACTTTGCAGAATGCCCAGTGTGCTGTGTACAAAATCCATGGAAAACCTTAGAAACAGGTTTAAACATGGCAATGCCATAGTCAAATTAAAATTTATATGGAAGATACTTCAAAGGAGGGCAAATTTAAGATTAGAAGGGCCATCAGGTGGTATTCTTGTATCAGCTAACAAAGAATGGGAGTTTAAAGAGGCAGTTGTAGTAGGGATGAAATGGATTATAGAACCATGTAGGAGGAATAATTAGAGATGAAAGGATGTGGGTGGAAGGAGAGAAAAGAATTTAGAATGACTATCAAGTTTCTGCTTTAGGAAAGCAGGTGGATGGTGCCCCATTGGTTGATACTATAAATGTGAGAGTAGGCGGAACAGGTGGGAGCAGGGATGGAGGGGGGTAGGAGTGAGCCCAGTAAGAACATGGTGAGTTTTAAGTCTGTAATCTCCAGCTGGAAATACTTAGCAGGCAAACAGATATGAAATTCTAAGGCCTATGATCAACCTGAATGTGTGTCAGAGTCCTTCAGAGAAACAGAATCAGTAGGATGCACACACACATATGTGCACACATGCATGCACACACATAAGATCTTCAAAATGGGAATTGGCCAGAACAAACACAGAGGCCACAAATTCCTAGGATTCAGCGTCAACAAGCTAGAGGAACAGGACAGCTAATGGTGTCATTTTTTTTCAAATAAGCATTGAATATTTTTTTATTGACAGCTTCTATAATTATAGACAATAAACCATGATAATTCCTTCCTGACCCCCACTTCTCCCCCCACTCCCCGGAATCCACCCTCCATCATATCACCTCCCCCTCTCAATTAGACTCGTTTTATTTCGATGTCATCATCTTTTCCTCCTCTTGTAGAGGTCTTGTGTAGGTAGTGTCAGGCACTTCAAAGTCATGAGTATCAAGGCCATTTTGTGTTTGGAGGATTGCATTGTAAGCAGTCTTACCCTTCCTTTGGGTCTTACACTCTTTCCACCAATGGTGTCATTTCTGACAGAGTCCAAAAGCCTGAACCAAGAGAACCTATAGTGTACATCCTGGTCTGTGATGGAGGCCTGGCAAAGGAGAGCAGGTGGTAATATGGTGGAATTGGTTGAGGCCCAAGGTTTGAGAACAGAAGCAGGAAATGGATGCCTCAGATCAGTCATCTCCCTCTTTGTTCTTTTCGGTTCTGCAGCTTGCATGATGCACTCACAGGGGTGAGGGTTGGTCTTGCTAATTTACCGATTTAATCTTTTCTAGAAACAGTCTTGCACACATACACAGAAAAATGTGTGTCAGTTAGCTCTCTGGAAATTCCCTAGTTCGGGAAAGTTGATATGTGAAATTAACCATCAGAAACTCTAACTTTGTCAGCTTGGCACCCAACACATTTCCTTAAGCCATATTTAATCTCCAAGTGAAGATGAACAGAGTCATAGTAAGGCAGTGTGGCACCGGAGTAAGGATATACACACACACTAATGGAACAATATTGGCCAGAAACAACCTGTTGCATATAAAGGGACATGACATGACCAAAGGGCCACATCACAATGAAGTGGGAAAAATACAATTCATCCATTAAATGTGTCCTTTTGTTACTATAATGGAATACCCTAGAATGGGTAATTTATAGAGAAAGAAGACAATTGGCTTATAGTTCTACTGGCTAGGAAGTCCAACATTTAGCAGTAATTATGCTCTTTTTGTTGGTGGTGGAAAGTATTAAATGGCGAGAGAAAGAAAAGCAAGAGGAAATATGACAGAGATTTGGAAGAAGAGAGTTTGGCTCAAGGTGTGAGCAGATACAGTCCACAATGGCAGGGGAGGTATTATTATACAGGTGGCTCCCTGGATGGAGGAGTAAATGACTGGAATTCCCCATAGCCTCACATCTTGTCAAAAGAAGAACCAGAAATGTGATAGGAAGAGCTATAAACCTTAGGGCCACACCCCAGAGATAAACTTCCTTTAGCTAGGCTTCACTGTTCAGAATTTCCACAACCAACAATCTCCTAAAGCAGCATCTGGTTAGGCATCAAATGTTTAAGTGTTCAAACACATGGCTTTGAGAGAGAGAGAGAGACAGAGAGAGACAGAGAGAGACAGAGAGAGACAGAGACAGAGGAGAGAGGAAGAAGAAGAGGAAAAAAGAGGAGAAAAGAGAAGAGTGAGGAAAGAGAAAGAATGAATGAGAAGGTCAAACTTGTTTTGATAACAAGCCTGCTCTCAACATAATTCATCAACTACCATGATAAAGTCATTAATTCAATCATTATACTAATTTATTAAGGTTCCCACCTCTAATTGCTATAATGGCTATTAAATTTCATTGAATTTGTAGGGGGAAATCAATCAAACTGCAGCAAAATGATCAAGGTTAATTGGATAATCACATGGGAGACATGAATCTTGGCAACTCTGACAGGATATGCAACCCCCAGTTTCAGCTGCATTGTATCTAAGCATGTAAGAGACCATGTGAGTATGCATCCGTAGGGGGCAGGATATAAGGAAGCTCAGGGAAACTAGAAATGAACATCACTTCCTAGGAAGGCAGTGCAGGAAGAAAATTCTAGAGACTCAGGAAGTCAACAAGTCTGATATAAGGTTGTAAGACCCTGGACTAAGACTATATAAAGGGGAAAGAAATCTCTTTTTTCACACTGCCTGTTTTGCTTGTGTGTGTGTGTGTGTGTGTGTGTGTGTGTGTGTGTGTGTGTGTGTGTTGCTGTTAATGGGTTTCTCTTTCTGCTTGGACCTGTGAAAGGGGACCAGCGTCTTTCACCATTATAGATTTGTAGCTCCAATAAAACCTTTCCTCCCATAACTTTGCCTGGTTTGGAGATTCATACCAATGGTGTCTGGCTGACTATGGCACCATTTTATCTGCCAAGGTTTAAATATCAGTGGTATAAGGTGAATGGAATTACATGAAGGTCTGAGAACACAAGTTACCCTACCTTTCTTCTTGGAATTAACCAGGGAAGATGACTACTTCTACAGAAGTTACATGCCAGTATGGCACAGGAGTGACAGATGACCAGCAGCTTCATGAAATGTTGTGCTGAATAGACTTACGGTCAGACAGAGAATACTCAGCACACACCAGTAGGGTGGTTTTTCTAAGGTAACAGAGGTCCTGAGCTCCCTCAGGGCTGAGGGAGGAGAGGTGTACAAAATGCTTAAAGAGACAGATAGGCCTGAGAGATTATGGATTAAATGAGCTGATGTATGGAATGATTTAAATAAAAACCATTGTTGGTGGTATTATTATCAATGATTTGTCTATTAGAGGTTATTGGAGGACAGAGGGCATTATTGGTGGGGATCAGTCGGGATTAGGTAAATTAGGTGCATTACTGATAAAAAATTTTATAAAAGTTAACCCAGCCCGCTAATTTGAGGCTAGAGAATATGTAACTATCACTGGAACAGAGATCATCAAGTAAAAGCATAGTCTGGAGAATTCTAAGAGAAATTGTGAATTGATTATTTACCTAAATAACATTGTCTATCTTGAGTTGTAAGATTCAGTTTTACACTGATTAAATATATCTATATCAGAGCTTAAGAACTAAATTGTTTTGCAGAGACCGAAAAAAGTTACTTCTCTGTACATGTGAAGTTTCTATTAGGAATTCACATGCATTATTAATTTATAAATGTTCACTCTGGCTATTGGGTGGGGAATGGAATGGTAGGAAGCATTCAGAAAGTGACTGAATATTATTATTCCAAAGACTCTTATGCTCATCTGGATGAGAGTTCATTTAGATATGTGGCAATTGGTGATGGCCTTGGGGTGAAGAGTAGCAGATATGGTTAAATATTTACTTACCAATCAGAATCAGCAGCTGTTGTGGTTTGAGTGTGAATTGTCCCCTAAGGGTCATGTGCTTGAATATCTGGTATCCAGTTGTAGGCAGGCCTTGAAGCAGGACATAACTGAGGAAACTAGTCACTGGAGATAGGCCTTGAACTTTGAAAGCCCAGCTCCAGTTCTTTTCTACCGTCTGCTTCCCTACTGCTGACTCACAGTGACCAACTACCTGCCTCTTGCCTTCCCTATCATGATGGACTACAAACCCTCCAGCCAAAATAAACCCTTTCTTGCTTGAGCTGCTTTTAGTCAGGCATTTGGTCACAGCAATGAGAAAAGCAATTTAAGAATGGAGGGGTTAGTCTTGGCTCACAGTTCAAGGTCACACAGTCACAGTGGGCAAGGCATAGTGGCAGAGCATGAAGTGCCTTGTCACATTGTGTTCTCAGTCAAGAAGCAGAGAACATGGAATGCTGATATTCAGCTTTCTCTTCCTTTTTTATTCAGTCTGGGACTTTGTTCCATGGAATGCGGCTAAACACATCTAGAGTGGATCTTCCCAACTCAGTTAATGTCCTTTAGAAACTCCCTCATAGGCATGCCCAGAGATTTGTATTCTAGGTTATTCTAGATCCAACCAAGTTGATATTGAAGATGAACCATCAGAGTGGGTCAATAGATAGGCAGAGTAGTGGCGATAAAAGTGTCAAAGAAAATGTCCAAGTTTCTGTAATTGGGACAATTTATAGGAAAAGCAGGTCTTAAGTTTTGAGTCTACTAAGTAATGAAATACCCATAAAATATACAAGGGACAATGTTACATAGGCTGTGGGTATATGAATTTGCCTTTGACAAAGAAGCTCTGTGCTGGGACTATAAAATTGCAGTTATTGTCAGAGAGGAGGTATTTGAACCTATTGAGCAAAACACAAATGGCTACCCTACAATTTCTTCTCAATAGTATTTACATAGGATGGGGGTTTACTTCCATGCGCACATCCAAATACATTGGATGGTAATTACTTATGTGTTCCTGACCTTCTATAGCCATGACATCGACATACAATTAGTAGAAAATGTTAACTCACTCTTAGCCTGCTACAGATCCATAAAGGTTTCTTTTCAATGTTACTTTTTGGGTTTTCTGATCTGTCCCTACTGTGTCCTTATTGATAACATTAATGTTACTCTCTGACTTCCCACAATAGGATTTCCTTAGTCCAAGCAATGGTGAGAGCTTGTATTCTTACCCTCTTCTCAGTAACATTGACATTCCATTGAGTATGAAACTCATCTTCCTGAAAGTCTTGAGAGTAAATATTATCTAAGAACAATCTTTCATTTAGATGTTTTTAAAATGATTGAGCATCAATAGTAGCCCGTGACTCATGTAAGGTACAAGTGGTTTGTCCCATGCAGATCTTTCAGGAGCCAGTTATTTCTGCTTGTCTTTTTTTTTTAAAAATCTTTCCATCTCCTCACCTTTCCCCTCTCACAATCTCAAGTGTATATATGGAGGTTCACAGCCAGAATATACAATGAAATAATGGGGAATGAAAAATCTGGAGTCATGACCAGAGGAGGCATTAATAAGAGTAGAGAGTCACGAAAAAATATTCAGGCCACAAAGGCCTACATTGTTGCTATATTGATCTGACATTTAGCCTTGGGTTTTCTCGCAATCAAATCTAGCCGGAGGACCTATTGCTCCTTTGCAGAGAAGAGGAAGCACCTCAGTTCCTTAGGGAAGGCTAAACTTTCTTTAGCAGTAAGTTTGGAAATTTTTTTTCCAAATGTGGTGCTTTATCCAAGTGCTATTGAACACTGCACACTATTCTTAACTTCCTTTATATATAGGAGGTCTGAGAATGGAATTCATGTGACAGTTTCCCTTGTTGACTTTATATAATGGTGTCATAATCTTAAAATACAGACTCAAAGGCGGTGATTATGAGAGGATCCTCCTATGATGAAATGAAGGCAGTCTAAACCAAATGACTTTTGTTCCCCTGAAGGTACAGGTCAGCCCCTGACCCAGTCCAAGGAAAGAAATGTATTTGTTTTTCCTTTTTGGTAGAGGTCCATTTTCACCATTAGCACTTCCCTAGTCATTCCAGGACCATACGTCACTTCAATCCAATTGTGTCTTTTTATTTAATTTTTGGTGTCTTATGATGCCAAGTATTATAATTCTCCTACTAGCCAAAGAGCCATGTTAATCAACTCAGTTTTGGATTTGCTGAATTTTAAAAAGTTAAAAATTCTTTCTTAAAAAATGTTGGACTTCTCAGAGTCCTTTATATGCTAATTCACATTGTGACTTTCTAAGAGATGAAAATAGTGTTCAATAATCCTTGAATTTATTTGATCAGGAAGCCCTTCACTCATGCATCAAACCTTTGTTGGGAAATGCAGTTAAAAGTTTTTCTTTGATTATGTCTTTTAATGTGATATATTAAAAGAACTAGTGACACTCCAGTAGCAGGTCTTTGAAAGCTCAATGATGGCTAGCAGCTCTTTGATATTGAAAGCTGTGAATCTCTAGAAGAGCTCCTTTGGTATCCTTCCAAGTAGATGAAATAGATTTGGGCAGATGTTCATTCTAGAATCCCTCATCATGCCATGTATTTCTTTGATCATCTTGATTATGGATTATGAACATTCCCTTTTCTTTAAAATCAATACTTATTCTTTAGACTAATATTTGAATTGCACCCAAATACACCAATAAAATATTGTTGAAATAATAAGAATCTTAAGCACTTTAAATTGTACCTTAAAGAGATTAATTGTATAATAACCTTTGAGCAATAATTATAAAGAATATATAAAATGGTGGCTTTCAAAAATGAACATTATTTTCAATATGACAGAAAGTAATGTTGATACATTTTTAATAGTGAAGGCCATTGGAAATAAAACAGTTGGTTAGAGACAATAAGTGCCTCCTTACAAATTTTTAAAGATGAAGATTACTAAAGTAATTGAGACTGGATATAATGAATGCAGATTTCATTTTTTCCAACTTGGAAATAAATATTTGTAAGCATCTGGAATCTGTTTTCTGGATTGAGGACAAAAGCAATAATCTCACAAACTTATCTTTCAAATGTCACTTCTGTTAGTGGCTGAATAATACTATAATTTCTTCTTCATGACATTGAATATGCTGTAAAATAAATTTTATTTAAAAATAGAAATCTTAAAATATTTCCTAGGGACTAGGAGATGGCTCAGCTTGCAAGTGCTTGCTTGCAAAGCCTGCAAGGTTCAATTCTCCAGTATGCATGTAAAGCCACATGCACAAAGTGGCATAAGCATTTGGAGTTCATTTGCAGTGGGAAGAGACTGTGGCATGCTCTTACTCTCCTTTACTCACTCATCTAAAATAAATAGATAAAAATATTTTTCTATTTGTTAGCTATAACATATACCAGAGAATGGAGTTCTGTCTGAATACTGGATTTCTATATTATGCTCTGATAAGACTAACTAGACACTTAACTGTCACTACTTGGTGATTTGGATTATTATTATGTTTACCTGCAGGGAACTCTTGCCTACATATAATGAACTCTTGTTTGTTCTCTGAAACCCAACATGATTTGCTCTTCTAAGAAAATTTACTTAACCTTATTTGAGCCCCTATCAATCCCTCTTTTGTGCTTATCTCCACGTTTATAAATAAAGTGGGAGTCCTGGACTTTACTCAGGAATGATTTATGGAATGGTGACACCAAAACATGCTCTCAAACAGTTTGTAAGTAAAGAATCTCATAGAGCAAACTCTGGCAGAAGCCCAGAGCTGAAAGGGGAACTTGTTTTTTTTTTCTTTCTTTCTCTCTTTCTTTTTTCTTTTTTTGGTGTGTGTGTGTGTGTGTGTGTGTGTGTGTGTGTGTGTGTGTGTGTGTGTGTGTGTGTGTGAAAGTTTACTGTCAAGGTTATAGGTTAAAAGTGCAAGTAGTGGATAACTAATTAAGTAATTTAAAGAAAACACATCAGGGCATTGTCTATAAAGACTAATCATCAAAGGAGTTTACACTTTAATAGAGTTTTGAACTTATCCTATCTTCTGGGGAAAGAGCAGAGAGGTGTGAGAGTTGCTGATAGTATATGCAGAGGTGGCAGACAGGGATTCCTGGTATATGACAGGTAGATAACACAACCAACATATCATTTTCAAAAGAAAACAGAGAAACAGAGAACATATGATGTCAGCATGTATAAGATTAATGAAATTTACCTACTGCTAGGTATTAGTACTGTGCCAGTCAGGCAGCTAGCTGTACAGTTAGCTAAAAGTTCAACTTTCAGTCTCAACACACTTTAAAAAATATATATTTATTTATTTGCAAGCAAAGGGGGATAGAGAAAAGAGATTCATAGAGACTGGGTACACCAGGTCCTCCAGCCACTGCAAATGAACTCCAGACACATGCAACACTTTGCGAATCTGGCTGTATGTGGGCTCTGTGGAAACCAACTGGGTCATTAGGCTTTGTAGGCAAGCACCTTAACTGCTGAGCCATCTTTTCAGCACCCAACACACTTCTGTTTTCTATGTTTTTCTTTATGAAAAATTTCCCTCATATACACAGTATAAATTCAAGGAAGATATGACTTACATCTTACTCACCTCTGTATTTCAAGGTTGAAGTTTATGCAACTATATATATATATATCTGCATAAAATATGGGGTTTCATTTATTATTATAGCTCAATATTCAATACCACAAATAAACAAATTTAGGGCTCTCCTTGTTGTGGGTATCCATGACCACTGCAGAATCATGAATGAATTAGTCATTTCCTGTGGGGAGGACAGATTTTCACACTACATCGTCCCATCTCGTGGCTCTTACATTCTTCCAGCCCTCTCTTCCACAATGTTCCTTAAAGCTTGAAGAGCATGTGAGAAGTTTTTATCTATCATATATCTATCTATCTATCTATCTATCTATCCATCTATCTATCTATCTCGATCTATCTTATTTACTTATTTAGCTAAAATTTTGGGACTTTTGTCTCTTGGT
This sequence comes from Zapus hudsonius, assembly GCA_004024765.1. Taxonomy (NCBI): domain Eukaryota; kingdom Metazoa; phylum Chordata; class Mammalia; order Rodentia; family Dipodidae; genus Zapus; species Zapus hudsonius. The sequence goes on along the minus strand of PVHP010008520.1, from coordinate 39,135 downwards.
TTATCTGGCAGTTTTGGCTCAATTTTGAATTTACAATATCTTTTTTATTATTAAATGCTATAAGGAAAACTATTGGGTAGAATTGACTGATAGTCATCCACATCTTAAAATACTCCATACTGTTTTACCTCCTTCCCAGTATTTCTCAATTTGGCTTCATTAAATGGATTCTCCCTAAAGAACATGATAAACATTATGATTTCCTAATTCTGCCACAGTTATTTGTCGCTATTGTTCTATATGCATAAGGAAGTTGGCAACTCATTATACATTCAGCCTTAAGTTTAAGGTTCTCTCAGAACTCAGGTTGAGAAAGGATACATTAGTCAGTTGCAGTCTGTCTTAACCCAGTAAATGAATCAGACATCTGGACATCTGGTGAAGTCAACAAAAATGCGATTGGCTTTGCAATTTTTTCTTTTTTTCTTTTTTGGTGGGAAGCAGTCACTCATTTAACCACTGCTGGGCACTTGAACCTGGCTGACACATGTTGGTTATGTCCCAACAGATTTACTAAGGAATAACTGAATAGCACAAATTAAAGAAAATTGATGTGTTTTTAGCTATAGATGCTCTTTAATAACACTAAAGCTGCTTTGGACTCATGTAATCAAAGAAACATATTGTTAAACGTTTGCATGATTTTTATTGTTGCTTTTTAATAAAATCTGCTTTCAAGTTTGGTGAATAAGGCTGCTCTCCTTTCTTTGCTAATCCTTTGAGAAATGAATAAACATGACATTATTCTTTGTAATTCTATGGAATGTTATGAAGGAGCAGAATGGTGGGGGGGGGGAAGTGGGGAGATAACCAAGGCAGTGATAATATCTGCTACTCCAGAGGTCACTTAGCTTAGCAGGACCCACTCTCTCCTGCTGTGGCAAATTTGGAAAAATTTTCCAAAAACTGTGAATATGAAAATTATAACCTAAGGACTCCTAGTGGGTTGAAGTACTTGTTGAAATACTTAAAACCCATGGGTATTTTAGGAATATATGCCATTAAAAGCCATTTTCTCTCTGTTGCAATACTCTTTCACATAGATTAAATCGAGAGCTGGACAGGAAAAATGCTGAGACTTTTTTTCCCTCTCTCTCTCTCTGCTGATGTTTTTTATTTTGCTTTCATTTTAAAGTCAATTTAGGCATCTTATCCTTTATTCTTTGTGTTTGCTTTTGAGGCTCTCCAATGTAGACCAGTCCATACTGTAAACTAGGAAGGGATTAAATTTGTGAACCCTGTGCCTCAGCCTTCTGAGATTACAAATGCATGTCACCACACTAGCCCTTTGATCCTTTTCAGTAATGAATAATCAATCTTTACCTTTTAATTCTTAGGACTTAATCACATGTACTCAAATAAAAACACTTATTGTTCTGTGAGGTAATTGCAAGGTTTTAGAATACTCTTTCTGAAATTCTATAAGAATTATAGTCTTCATTCAGTTTATCATTTAATTTTATGTTTTGTTATCATCACTACTTAAGTTGATCCTATTTCTTCCCTAAATAACTGACCATTGTGTATGTGAGTGTGATGATGAATCTTGTGTATCAATTTGACTAGGTCAAGAATACCCCAAATTTGGCCAAACTATTTTGTCTCTACATGTAAGAATATTCTGGCTGAGATGAACATTTCAATCTTAATTGAATCTTAATTCTATTATAACGGCAAACAAATGAGATAGAACAAAGAGAAAAACTTCATCCCATTGGTTCTGTTCCTATTGGGAACTCTGGCTAAAACAATGGGTTATGTCCTTGGTATTATTTTCATATTATACATAAAAATATTGTACTTTGCTTATTTAGGAACTTAAGATGAGCTTTCACAAGAAATATGATCCTTGATTGAAGTGATTCATGAAACTACAGCCAATTCTGATGTAAAAGTTCTCTATGTATTTGCTAAACTCTTGGGTAAATGTGTAGTGGGGACTGGGAATAGCAAGTGAACACCCTGAGCTTCACCTATGTACTTCCCCAGAGTTCATGTCTCAGAATGCCAAAGAATTGGACAATTTTGACAGAGAGAATTTTCTTATCACACACGTTTATTCTAGATTGGAGTCAGTTCAGAGGATTTGGGAAAGAGATAGGGGAAGCATCCCAACCACCACATCCAGCCATCAGTGTGGGGAGAACATGGGGGAGAGGTTGTAACAAAATCTATGCTGTTCACCTAAACAAGCAGGAAAAGGAAAGATCATGAGAAGGAAAGGTTCAGGTGGGAAGGAAATCCAGCCCCTCACCACAGCCATGGTGAGGTGCTGGGGAGATCTTATCAGTCCCTAGAGAATCAGAGGTCCTTCTTGTAGGCCATGTGGGTGAAGAAGAGACTGGGCTTTGTTTCAGTGACCTTTTTAAAACTTCCACAAGGTAAGTCAGAGAGATAGCTGATTGGTCTATACCTGACCAATCAGTTTTAGCATCTAGGTTTGAGCTCTGGCCTGAGGGGGGGGGGGGTCTATGGAGCTTGCCTGAAACTGTCACAAATGTATTGTTGCACTCATCAGTTTTGACAAAGGTGGAGGTAAAGACAGTGAAAATTGTAGTATTGGTCTTGACCAAATCATGGCAAATGAGCTGATTGTTATATTTAAATGTTGAATTGTAATCACAGCACATAATGCATCATGATTTTTCACAATAAAAGTCATTATTTAAATGACAGGTGAAGCTCAATTACCTTACTCAAAAGCCCATATATATCTTCTAAAAATTCATGGTGTGGAAGGTGGCACGAGGAAGGTCTACCAGTGCTGTGATTGACAAACATGTCATCTGTTCTGCAGCAGTTAGTACCTTTGACCCAAGTCAGGACATGCAATGGAGTTGTTTTTAAAGCTGGGTGATGACTATCTCATCTGATTTCACCAGTGACCATTCTTAGGAAGGTGTAGGAAGAGCTACAAGGATACATGTTGTAATGGTTTGTATTGAAGGAGAGTGAAGCTGTAACTCGATTCATGTTAAATTGCGTATGCAGCCTCCGCCTCATTGGGATTGTTTCATAGTTGAATTAACAGGTTAATTAGGAAATGTGCCAAACCATAAAGGAGTGATAAGAAAATTGCTTTTGTCGTGCATGTGTATCATTCAGTTCATGAAATGAACCTTACATGAAAGATTATTGCAAACTCTTACACTGCTTGAGACCAACCCGTATAAAAATCATCATGAAATGTCTCCTTCTGCCTGCAATGTTTCAGCTGAGAAATCAGGGCATGCAGAAGCACCAAACTGTCAAGTGGGAAAGAAAACATTCCTTTAATGTATCTGACATTTGGACTTGACAGTAACAAAAATTTTTGTACACATTTTAGAAAGTAATTTTTTCCTTAATAGTTTTCTGGATTATCCTAGAAATACTGAAAGATAAAATAATGTGTGCTAATGTTGCTATCTGACTGCAGAATCTAGGTCAAATGCCAATTTTCTTTCAGGCCAATGAATACAACACAGCAGTTACTGTCCAAGAGGGCACGTCTTTGAAGTTTCACTCTCGTTAGGAAGGTAGCTTTACTTTCAAGTCAAATGTGAGGAAAACAGCCACTCTCTGTCCCTCTGTATAGAGTGGGCACGTAATAAATGGTTCTCATGGGACTTAGAAGGCCCAAAACATGGACAAATGACAGATGGCATCTTCAGATCTATTGGAAAGCAGTAAAGGAAACTACATTCAACTTCATTAACCACATAAGTATTAAGAGTGGGTATTAAATGCAACATTGAGCAAGTCCAGGGGCAGATAGTAAGAATAACAACTCTGCCAGAAGGAAGCGACCTCTGGTGCTTGGCTGTAAAGCATTAAATGTGTGGTTTTTCAGCTGAAGGGATACAGAAGTTGGATAAAGGTTGGGACAGAGAAATCAGACCTGAACCAAATCCTACCATCAATATTAATCTTGTGTTTGAAGATTTTCACCAAGGAGCTATTGAGGAAAATATTGGAAGTTAATATTAGTATGTGATTTATTGTTGGGGTTCAGTTTATAATTATTAGTGAACCAGGTAGTCAAAAGAATATAGTATTTATTTTCCAGATCAGAGACCTTCTGGTTCAATTAACCCTTTAATTACCATGAAGTTTTTGAGTAAAAGATTGCCTCACAAGTTATTGAATATTGAACCCACAGAACCAAACTTGTGGGTCAATTACTGAGGACCCTGTGTTTTTCAGGGAGGTAGAAGGTATAACCACCTTTTTATAAGTGACAGCTAGAGACTTAATTAGCAGTATCTGAGGAAAAAAGTGAATATGGTTTAAAATTAAAAAAGAATGCCTTCAACACTTTATTATGCCCCATCACTGACTGAGAGCTTTTGTTTGTGGGAGTTTGTTGAAGAATTTAGTCATTTACTGTGTGCCAACTAAAACTCATGAATTCTAAAGACACCCTTCCTGTCTAAGTCCAGAAATCAAAACAACCCCAAAACTACATACATCACTTTTTATGGGTCCAGCACTGAGCTGAGTGGAAGAGACTGTAGAAACTAACACTGTTTCCAAACCTTAAATAACTACTCTAATTATAAAGAGAGGAAAGAACTGTCACTGTGTACGACACCTCATATTGTCTAGAGAGGCAATAAGAGAAAACAAAAATTAATGCAACATGGAGGCCGGAATTTCATAAAAAGCTATAATTTGTGGTGTTCCTTGAAGGAGGATGGGGAAGGCTAAAGAGATTGTTCAGTCAATAAAGTGCTCGCTTCACAAACATGAGGACCTGAATTTTGTTCCCAGTATCTGTTGTTCTGTGGCTTAGTGGGGGAGTTGCAGTGTGCATCAACTCCCTGTTCGTCCATGGAGTTGGGAGAACAGAGGCTTGGAATAGCTATGAGCCGGTGAGAGACAAACACTCTCGGGATACAGTCACAGTGGAGCAGATCGTTTATTGTATAGATAAGAGTTGTTTATATAGAGGAGAAGGCAGAGGTAGGGGCATAGGCAGCAAGGGGATTGGTAGGGGCAAGATCTGTGGGCATCTCATGTGTTGATTGGTAGGGGCCAGTACCCTTTGGATACCTATTTTGCATAGATAAATTGAGGGGGCTACGTGACATATAGAACAGTGAAGTTAGCAGAGGAAATGTAACCTTATTGTTTAGGTTTGTTATTGCAGCTGGACTAAGTTTAGGCCTTGAATTGCCTGCTTATCTCAGGGCACAGCTGTGGCCTGCCTGGGGGCTGGATTGTCCAGGATTCACTAGAGATTATCGGGGTCCTCAGACTGCCTCAACTTCTTTAACAGAAGGAGACAGTCCCGGAAGCCTGCCAGTCTCAGAAAAACCCTATTTCCTCCATGCCCTTCAGCAGGATACCACAAGTATCCATGTATAATGCTGGGCCTGGTGGTGTGTGTTTGTAATTCTATTGTTGAAAAGGTAGAGACAGGTGGACCCTTGGTGTTCAAGGTCAGCTAGTTTAGCTTAACTGGCAAGCTCTGGTCCACTGAGAGACTCTGTCTCACAAAATGTAATGGGTGGCTGGGATGGTTTTGTCAACATGACCTGTAAGTAAACTTGGGCAGGTCTCTGATGTTGTTCACAGGAAGGAAGCCTTCTCAGTATGGATGTCAGGAGGCTCAAGGGAGCTAGAAATAACCATCCCTTCCTGGGAGGGCAGTGCAGGAAGGAAATTCCAGAGACTTGGGGAGTAAGCAAGTCTGGGATTGGGTTATAAAATCCTGCCCTAAGGCTATATAAAGGGAAGGAAATCCCTTACCTCCCCATGCCTATTTGCGAAGCATGTGTGTGTGTGTGTGTGTGTGTGTTGCATATGGACATGCATACACACATGCACACCACAAGCACAGAGAAGGCTAGGAGAGAGCAGAATTGATAGCAGGAGGGAGAAACAAGTTCACAGCACTAGCAAACCCATTCCTGGGTCTGGGTCTGGGTCTGGGTCTGGGTGTCATTCTTGGTCTGGAGTCTAGCTTGGTCTGGAGGCCCCTAAGCTTCTTCAAGAGTTTCATGATGCCCAAACGCAGCATAATGTTTGAAACTATTTTCCTAAAACTCAATTTCTGTAATTTAGTTTCCTTAAAATTCTTTTCTACTCCATCAAAGCAAATTGTCTTCTAAAGAAAGGGAAGATGGGAGAAGAAGAGAACAAGAAAGACAGGGAAGGAAAGAGGGGTATAACATTTTATATATATATATATATACATATATATGTATACACATATATATGTATATAATTTTTTTCATGACACCCAGATGATGTGTTATATGATGTGAGTTTTAAGGACCTCTGGTCATTTTCATTAGCTGAATCTTCAGTTGGCTACTCACTGAATCCTTCATCATATACTAATCAACTCATATTGACTTCTTAAAGCAATATCAATATAAAATTTAAAATGTAGGAGTTCTTACAATGTAGCACAGACATCTTTGGTAAATAATCAAATAATTTTTCATCTGGAACTAATTTTAACTGTAGAAAATTCTGAGAAGAGTGCAAAGAACACCTGTGTGGTCCTTCCCCTGGCTCCTTCACCTTCACTGAATCACTCTCTCTTCTTCTTCCCATATTTTCATATTTTCAAGTCTTTGCCTAAGTCTGATCACTTCCTAAAATGACATCATTGCTGAAACACCAGTGCAGCTATTACATGAACAAGAGAATAATTACCACAATATAATTAGCAACTAGAAAAGTTTCTGTAGTTCTGTTCAGTCTTTCATCTGTGTTCCAGGCCTCTGTAACATTTCTTTTTCTCTCTAGAACAATACACAATTCAGGAGGATATACTGATTTTAGTCATCTCCTTTTATCTTTGTCTTTGCTTTTAATTGTTTAGTTTTCTATGGCATTGATGTTTTTAAAGAGGTCCTATCTTTTCAGTAGGATGCTTTTAATTTTGAGTTTTTCTCATTGTTTCTTCATTATTAAGAGTTACATTATGCTTATTTAAGGATACTTTTAAAAACTTGATGTACAATAAGAAAAACATTTTGAAACTAACATTGAATAACACATGGTACAAGAGCTAGAGATTAAGGTGTTGTGTAGGAGGCATTTAATTGTTGGATTCACAGGTAGACGTCATTCCTTAAAACATTTCCTTAGAGTATAGTTTTTCCTAAGAGCAACAAAAAATATTGCCCTTTTGGAGGGAGGATGTATGTAAAATCAGGAAATTCTGCGTTTGTTGATGGTGAGTAGCAGCCTCACATTACGCATTGCAAAGCCTTCTGAACCTCACTGCTCTCAGAGTGCTGCATCTTATCTTTTGTTTAACTATATTATTTATTTATTTATGTGTATGAGAGAGAGAGAGAGAGAGAAACACAAAGAAGAGACAGACATAAAGAGAGTATGGGGCCTGAGAGATGACTCAGTGGTTAAGGCACTTGCCTTCGAATCCTAACAACCCAGGTCCTGCATTTGTTAATCCAGAAACATTTTCCACATAGGAAAAAAAAAAACTGTTACCTCGGGTTGCTTACAAATTCCAGTCATATCATGGAAGTAATTATGGCTCCCAAGGCTGCTGCATTGTGACTTGATACCATGTACAAATATGTTAGTCTGAATTCATAGCTATTCTTGCATCCTTGCAGCCCACGGGTCACAGGCTGGTTACACTTGCTCCAAAATACCGTGGCAATGAGTCAGTGAGAAAATTCATTGAAAGTTGTCACTCTGGAATTCAGTAATGGTCTCTGCTGCCATGGCTGGGGTCATTGAGGAAAACCAAGTGGAATTCCCCAGGTCCCATCCTTGGGGTGTTCCCGAGGGCTGGGGTGGTGTGAGAATCGGTGGCAGGAAGCGGGGTGTTGTGTACAGCCTCAAGGTCTCCAGGGTGAGGATTTGAAAGTGACTGTGGCAGAGCTCAGACTTGAGCAGCAGGACAATAAGCTGAGTCTGAGGGAAAGAGCAGCTGTAGAAACAAGGAGAATGATGGGATTGAGGAGTCAGAGTGACCCTATGGAGAAGGAGGGGTAGAGAGGAATGGGGGAGGGGTGTCAGCACTATCTTCAACCTGTTTGTAAAACCCAATTGTCAAATTTTCTAGAAATTTACAAGCAGCTTTTAAACACTGAAGTCATTCAAAATAAAATTATGGAACTTTCCAACAAAATAAATTTTCTTTAAAACTAAATATAAATTCAGATACACTAATTTTTATTGCTCTTTTAAAAACTATTATTTAGTAAAGTTACATATTGGGATGATATTTTTATGCTTTTGACTTTCGTGGTGTATCTCTGTCCATCTGTGCACATCAGAGATAATGCAGGTGCACTGTCCATTTTAAAAATTTGTATTCCCTAAATTTGAGTTTCCTTTCTGTGAAGGATACTTGTAGTCACATTAAGTCCCACACCTCAATGTAAACTGTCTTCTGTTCCTCTTTGTGTCACCTGTAGACTTAAGTCCCACAAACCTTTGCCAAGATGCCAATACTCTGGCTAAGTCTGTCGATGTGGTTGGTGGTCAGTCTTCCATCTTGGTTTCAGAGTCTCATAGTCTTTCATTAGCATTAATGAAACTGTGGCAGGCTAACCTATTGTCTTGCAGAACTCAGACACAAAGCTAACTGAGGCATTTATTTTTCTTTAAAATTTTGGCATCTAAGTTTATAGACACTGATATGGTTATGTATACTAATATGGTGTTCTCTGTGGACAACTATGTAAATAGTTTATATATTCATATGACATAGCATTAAATAATATGTATATATACACACGTACATTTATATGGCATACATGATTAGAGAATATATATTTGAAATATATTGCAAAATCCTCAAGATTTAAGTGGCCAAGTTCATCTTTGTGTACCTAGTAATATCTCTGACAGCTTTTCTATTTATTATAACAGTATATAATAAATCTATATTGAACGAACATATTTTAAACTTTCCAAAGAAAGAGCACTCATCCAATTATAGACTTACTTTTTTGGACACTGTTTTAATGATGTGGTGGAAAAATATGTTGAGTTCTAAACCTATACTTCTTGTTCTTTCCTCTTTCTTTCATGTGACGCCTCAGACATTTTGTGTTCATTGACTCTAAGTAAGGAACATAGAGATAAATCATATTATAGAAGCTTTTAATTATTGGCTAAACTATTTCTATTTCTAGAATTCAATAGTAAATTTGCTGGATGAGATGAGGGACTTTTTTTCTTACTCTTGATTTCTAAAGCCTGAGGCAAGAAAGCATGAGGTTTAATGAGAGACTCAAGGTGAAGGTGCTACTGAAAATAGGAGGTTGGCACTTTATGCCTCCCTGATTGCAACCCTGAAAAGATGACATGACTGCAAACATAAGTTTTTTTTTTTTTTGGCTCTGATAATTAAGGGGAATTGTGTCATAGTTCTGGATCTGTCTTGTTCAATCTTGTGAGAATCAGTTGTTAAATTTGTGAGCTTATTCAAATCACACTGGTAATTTAAAATGAACCACTGTGTATTTTCCTCTATGGAAATGGGCATATGCTACAAACCAGTCCTCCACCCCAACATGGAGAGCTAGTTGATAAACATTTTCCTTGGCTCTATGAACCTGTATCCCTTTCTAAGCACAATCTAAGAAAGTTGATGAAATTCAGAAGACTCATGATCCACTTACATTTCATATCAAGAGTAAATTTGCCATGTGACATATTCAAGAAGATGTAACCCTGTTAGCTGTTCTTGTACAGTGGAGAAAAATTTCCTGTGTATCAAGTGCAGAAAAAAAATATGTAACATCTCAGCCACCTGAACAGTTGACTGAAGCCCCAGCATGGTATAGCATGGTGATTTGAATGTAAATGGACCCTTAGCTTTATGTATTTTTGATTAAGCTTCCTAGTCTCCAGCAGGTAGAGCCCTGTTGGAGAAGGTGTGTCACTGGGTAAGATCTTGAGTAAGATGTGTTCAGAGTCAGCTGGGCCTCTGGCTATGTTCTTTCTCTCTTCTGTGGATGCATGATGAAGTGAGCCAGCTTCCTCCACCATGATGAAGCTGGAATATGTAAGCCTGAAATAAACCCTTTACTACCATTAGCTGCTGTTTTTGTCCCAGCAATGAAAGATAAGTACAACAGAACATTGGTAATGAGACGTGTGTTCGTTGCTGTGATGAATCTGACCATGGAATGTTTTCGATCTTTTGGAATGTGTTTGTGGGAGGAATGTGGAAGGATTTTGTATTTTGGGCTTGAGAAGCTAGCAGTGCTGTAAGCAGAGCTTGATGGGATATTTGGGTCAGAATTTGAAAATTCTAAATGTGGAGAGAATGGTTGACTATGAGGACTTGTCTTATGAAGTTTCAAAGGGGAGGGACAGACTTTGTTGGAACTTGACTACTGGCAGAAAAGTTGTTTGGGTTCTGCTTATATATTGACAATTTGCAAAGTAATGGACTGGTGTACTTGGTAGGAAGTATAGAAAAGAAAGATATGAAAGATGTGCAGTTTATCACAGAAAGAAATTTAAGCAAGTTTGAAGTTACAGGCACAGAGCCTGGTTAAGGCTACTTAAGCTGCAATGGTTGAGATTACCATCATTGAAGATGGGCCAGCTGTTTGCATTGAGACAGTGATAAAGATGCCCCAAGGGTTAAATCACCCATGGAAGGCACAAGCTAGTATGAATGCAAATTACTTTACAAGGAGGCGCCTTGAAGGAAGACTGGTGAAGGAGTATCCTGCTCTTCAAGGTCCAGCTTTATTTCACCCTGGATTTACAAATTTGGCCATGCCACCCTCTTGGTACTGGTTTTAGAAACATAATGCAAGAAAGAGGGTCATGAAGTGCTCACAGTTATAGGAGCTGTTGAAATGCAGCAATGTGAAGCAGGGTTGAAATTCTTGTATGCAAGCTCAGTAAGGCCATTTTAAGAACTATGAAGATGAACTTTGGGTTACAGTGAAGACCCGAAATGTTTAGAAATGCCAGGACTGTGAGACAGTCAAGGAAAGCTGCCAGCTAGGAACGAAGCTCTCCCTGGGCTGTGAACAGCCCAGCTGGAGGAGCAGAATTGAAATCCCAAAGACTTCATCACTAGTTACAGATGTTGGACTTGAAACTGCAGATGTTTGATGTTTGCCTGCTGGTCACTGATCTTGCATTGGTCCAGTCTCCCTTGTTATGCCTTCTTTTTACAATGGAAATGTTACTGTGTGTCATGTGTTGGAAGTATGTTAGTTTTCTTTTGATTTTACAGGGCTCACAGTTAAAAGATAGTCTTGACTGTCCATTGAGACTTCAGATTTTAGAACAGTGTTAAAGTTGGTAAAGACTATGGGGACTTTGAAGTTGGACTGAGTGCATTTTGCATTGTGAGTTTATCATGAGTCTATACATGCTTGGGGCATAATGTGGTAGTTTGAATGTAAATGGCTTCATAGCCTCAGGTATTTTTGATCAAGTTTCCTACTTAGTCTCCAGCAGATTGAGTCCTGATGGAGGAGGTGTTTCATGGTGGGGGGGGAGAGTAGAACTTGAGTCCAGCCCTAAAGTGTATTCAGAGCTGGCATGAGCTCTGGATGTGGTCTGTCTTTCTGTTGTGGAATGTATGATGAATGGAGTTAGTTTACTCTGTCATGATGAAGCTTCCCCATGAATCTATAAACCTGAAATAAACCCTTTCTTCTCATAAACTGCTTCTGGTTGGGTGTTTTTCCCAGCAAGGAAAAGCTAACTGTAACATAGGGGACAGCAGAGTATTGTTTTCTTTTTAGCTAAGCTTGAGCAGAAAAGTAGCTATAATGCTTGTTTGATTAATGAGTTAATGAGTCCAGAGAACAAATTAAAAACCTGTTTTCTGTACTCTATTACATCAATCTTGTAAATTCAACTAGTCACACTTGCACCTACTTTATTATATTGCCACAAAATTTCCCTTACTTAACTCTGCTGGAAAAATAAATCACTGCCACATAAGAAATCAAAGATATTAATCAAAGATCACTTATTAGTTCTGTGGGCTGAATTAATTAATACAATTTGGACTTGGCAATAAGAGAGTCTAGGAACATGAGTTATAAATAGAATTCTTTGGAGCCTAAGATGATGGAGAGACTGATCTATAGAGTGCATTAGTAGGCCATCAGGACAAATAAGCTGAGGGGGAAAGGCCCTGGCACCTGGGCCAGGTGGAAGAAAGGAGAACAGCAGGGTCCATCCATGGTAAATTCCACTCCGTGCGCCCTCTAGTGGTTACTGCAGTACCATCATTCAATATGTACTTCCAAAATCTCATCTGGGACATAATCTAGACTTTGAGTTTTTTTTTAAGTGTGCAGTGTTCTTAGCACATATCAATGATTAGATTTCTCAGGTGGCAAGTAGGTGCATATGAATGAACACGTGTCAGTTTCCTGAGAGCCAATTTTCATGCTGAGTGTAACATCGGGCATACACATTAAATTCTAGATGGCAGAAAGAAGAGAAATAAAGTCACCAGTTTCTCTATTGACCTTTGGTGTTATTGAGAAACATCACTCAAAAGCCTTTCAAGAAACAATTGTGCAATGAATCAATAGTTACCTGTGCTTTAAACCATTTGTTTCCTTACAATCATATATTAGGAGACAAGATATATAATAAAAGCATAACTATATTACTATCCACAAATTGAAATTACTTGTAAATAAAGGAATTTCTGGGCTGGGTATATGGCTCAGTTGATAAAATCCTTACCATGCAAGTGTGAGGATGGGAGTTGTGATTCCCCAGTGCCCACTAAATGCTGGGCAGGTATGGTGGCCTGCCTGCAACCCTAGCACTGGAGAGGTGGAGCTAGGGGTTCCCTCAAGCAAGCTGGCTTCCTAGACGAGCTGTCTAGATTAGACTAAATGAGCTCTGGGGTCAAGAGAGGTCCTGCTTCAGTCAAATAAAGGGAACGTACCTGAGATCAACGTCTAGCCTCCACACGCATGCATTCAGACTACCACAAAACATATACAATTCTGAATACACATGCACACTGCAATCACAAAATAAGAAGAGAACATGAATTTATATGTTCATTCTTTTCGAGTTATTAGTTTATTATGTATTATGCAGGTGATCCAGACTGGTAAGTGGGTCACACACTTTCTGAATTCCATTGACTAAACATTTATTCTACATTATTCACTACCTTATATTGTTCATTAGTTCAATGATCCAGTAACTACAAGTTTTTCAGAAGGCAATGTGTATTGCAATAATTGAAAATTTTAGTGACTTAATTAATATAGTTAGTAATTTAATCAGTTCAAGTAGCCTAGTAATGAGAACATCACATTAGTGGGTGTGGTGATTCACAAATGTCCTTTAGAGGGCAGCAAATCCACACAGCTCAGTTCTTAAAAATCCCACTGGAAAATAGGAATGGGTTCTCAGGCATTCCCTAAACTGATCATTCATACTAGTCTAACAAATTAAGTATAGCATGTGTTGATTTTTACACTGGGATTTTTAATGGATGTTGTGAAATTAAAAAAAAAAAGAAATCCTAGCTTTTTTCCTTGTGAGAGTTTAGGAGTGAGACCCACACAAGTTTGCCAACCTCCTCTTTTGACCCCTCCCCAGTCAGAGCTTGCCATATGCCACTATTGAGTTAGCCTTGCTTCTCAGTAGGTTCAAAAATGGTATTGTTAACTCTTGTTTCTTAAACCTATATGTACTTCTTCTGGTGCTTTTATTTTTTTAAAACATGGATATACTTTCTAATGCTTTTTTTCTAAAATTCACACCCCAGTACCCTAACAGCAGTTAGGGTTATTTCTTCAGAGGGGGTTTGTGATGGTGAGATATCTGTAGGGACCACCCCTCCCCTTCCAGCCCCTCCCCTTGAATGGGAGGTGTCTAGTTAGAGCTACAACCTAGGTGCTAAAAACTGATTGATCAGATATGAACCAATCAGCTGTCTCTCTGACTCACCTGGGGAGGACTTAAAACTAGCTTCCCTAGAGGAAGCCGGCCCTCTTCCCCCACATCGCAATGGAGTAGAAAGACTGCTGAATTTCCAGGCCTTAGGAAGGAAAGGCCTATCTCCCCACCCCAGCTGGGGGACAGGCTCCAGACTTTTTCTCTCATGAATCTCTCTTTCTCATAAAGGGAGCTTTTGGTTATCTTTTCTTGGGCTGTTTATTTAGCTAAATAATATAAGTTTTGTTAACTCTCTGACAGCTGGAGAACTCTAACTTCCCACACGGTGACTGGGAAATTTCCCCATCCAACTCCCCTTTTCCTAATTTACTAAATTAGAATAAATGTATAATTAAAATTTAATTCTGTCCCGGTGTACAATTCTTTGGCATTAGAGGACACGAACTCAGAGTAGGAAGAGGGGGAAGGGAGGATTCCAAAACTCTCTCTCCCCATGTTGCTTACAAATATTAATTATCAGCAACCCGTATCACCCTCATAGACAAAGAAATTATTTTTGCTTAGGGTCTTAAAATAATTATTTAAAAGCTGAGTGTGGTGTCTTTAACTCTAGCATTCCTGAGGCCAAGCTAAGAGGAAGACCATAATGAGTTCAAGGCCAGTCTGCAAAAACCTGCATTGTTTGAACAGGACCACTTGGTTAAGAAATTCATTGTGGACAACAAAGAAACAGACTTCCTTTCTCCTCTGGATCACTGGTTTAGCGACCTTAAACTGGCTGTGCTTGAATTTATTAGGGTCATTCTGAATTAACAAGGTTGTGAAGAAGTGCCGGTGGAGAGTTAGAGATCCCCTGGGACAGCTGCACAGATCTGGAGCTGACTCTTAAGAGTGCTGGTACAGTTTGGGCTCAGAGAGCAAGAGGTGTCTTAGAAGGATGGCTCGCATAAAGATGCAGAAGTGATGAGCACGGCATATTCAGAAAATAGACCAGAGCAGACCACATATTGGGTAATAGTGAAAAATACAGTTGGAAATGAAAAAATGTTTGGAATCTAAGCTCTAGAAAAAGATGGACGATGTAACAATCTTGGTTAGGAGGATAATGAAGGGACAGCTTTCTCTCCTTCCACTCAGGGTAACCCAGCAAGAGTGTAACAGTGCATGGGACAACCTGAAGAGGAGGACAATTTGAGGGGGGCAAGTGACAGTGGCTGCCTTTTATTTTATTTTTAAATTTTAGATCAACTTTATTATGTCATTTATACATAAGTATTACTGTACTGATTCCTATTCAGACATGGTTATGGTGAATATTATAAGTATTACGAGCTGAATTATATTTTAAAAATGTGATAATGGTACATTTTGAGAGATTAGCTAAGAAACAAAGCTGTTTTCGTCTTCATCTTACAATGACATCAATGACAGATTCCCACCTGGACCTCATGCATGTATCATCGTCACTAGAAACCCTCTTAGTGTAAACGATGGGACCCATGGTGGTCCAGCTTTGCTTTCTCTAGGGAGCTGCTTCTAACATCAATAGCGATTCAGTCATTCAGTTTACTCCTTCCAGATGGAAATCCACGGCACAAGCAAGTTTTCAAACTTCTCCCAATGAAGATTTATTGTGGAAACAGACACTGGACATTTTTATAGATCTGTAGTGGTTTGATTCAGGTGTCCCCCATAAACTCATTTGTCCCGAATGCTTGATCCCTAGTGTGACAGTTTCAGGCAAGCTCCATAGACAGACCCCTTGAGTGGGAGGTGTCTCTAGCCAGAGCTCAAATCTAGATGCTAAAACTGATAGACCAATCAGCTATCTCTCTGATTTATCTGGTGGAAGTTTTAAAAAGGTCACTGAAACAAAGCCTAATCTCTCCTTCCACATGGTGTCCTAGAAGAAGGACCTCTGACTCTCCAGTGACTGGTAAGGTCTCCCCAGCCCCACACCACATCCTAATCGCTGTGGTGAGGGGATGAATTTCCTTTCCACATGAAACTTTCCTTCTCATGATCTTTTCTTTTCTTGCTTGTTTAGCTGAACAGCATAGATTTTGTTACAACCTCTCCCCCCTGTTCTCCCCACACGGATGGCTGGATGTGGTGGTTGGGCTGTTTCCCCTATCTCTTTCCCAAAATCCTCTGAACTGACTCCATTCTAGAATAAATGTGTGTGATAAGAAAATTCTCTCTGTCGAAATTGTCCAATTCTTTGGCATTCTGAGACACAAACTCTGGGGAAGTATAGTGGTGAAGCCCTAGGTGTTCACCTGCTGTGCCCAGTCCCTGATACACTAGCTGATAGCAGTTTTGGAATTGGAACCTTGCTGGAGGTGTGTTGTTGGGGACGGGCTTATGGGGATTATAGCCAGTGTTTGGCACACCTTCCTGCCACTGTTTGCAGTGCTGTGGTGGAGGTGATGTCCACCCTCTGCTCAGGCCATCATTTCCTTTGCCATCATGGTGCTTCCCCTTGAGTCTGTAAGCCAAAATAAACCTATTCCTCCACAAGCTGATTTTGGTTGGGTTCTTTTCTGCGCAGCAACCATTAAGCTGACAACAACAATATCAACTAATGTTTTTGTCATGATGCTATTGTATTTTCATGATGCAAATATTACCTCTAAAATCTATCTATTCTGAATTATATTTCACTTCAAGTTCTAGAATTGACTGTTTACATGACATATTTGAAAAGTTTTCTCATAGAAGAAGAAATAAAAAGTAAAATTAAATAGAACACATGAAAGAAAATATAACAAAAGTGTTGCATGTAGGAAAGTAACTTTTAAAATTCTAACCAGAACAGGAATAATGTTCAATCTAACAGATGAGTAAATGGCAATGAGAAACTCTCTGCCTGCCTGCCTGCCTGCCTGCCTACCTGTCTGTCTGTCTGTCTGCCAGCCTGCCTGCCTGTGTGTCTGTCTGTGTCTCTTTCTCTCTCCTCATGTTCTATGTTTTCATTACTATTTTACGATGTATTTATTCCCTCCTTTGCCTATTTGCTGGAGATGGAAACCAGGGCCTTGCACAATCTAGGCAGAGCTTTATTATTGAGTTAGATGCCCCATGATGGCTCAGCAGTTAAGGTGCTTGCCTGTAAAGCCTAACAACCAGGTTTGATTCCTCAATACCCACAGAAAGCTAGGTGCACAAAGTGGTGCATGCATCTTGAGTTTGTTTGCAGCTGCTTAGAGGCCCTGGCATGCTCTTTCTTTCTTTCTTTCTTTCTTTCTTTCTTTCTTTCTTTCTTTCTTTCTTTCTTTCTTTCTTTCTTTCTTTCTTTCTTTCTTTCTTCCTTCCTTCCTTCCTTCCTTCCTTCTTTCTTTCTCTCTGTCTCTGCCTTTCTGTTTGCAAATAAATAAAAATAATTTTTAAAAAGTTGAATGGGAAAAAAGTTGAATGGAGAAAGAATTATCTA
The DNA here is from genome assembly GCA_004024765.1 of Zapus hudsonius. Classification (NCBI taxonomy): domain Eukaryota; kingdom Metazoa; phylum Chordata; class Mammalia; order Rodentia; family Dipodidae; genus Zapus; species Zapus hudsonius. The sequence goes on along the minus strand of PVHP010008520.1, from coordinate 21,866 downwards.
TAATGTCATTTCCAGATGTATTGTTATTGATCACATCAATTGCATGATTGCATTAACACAAGGAAGAGATCTTTCATCTCTTCAGATATTTTCCAGGTCCTTTGAAGGTATCTGTGTGGGTAGAAGGTCAACACCATATAGAATTAATTTCTCCTTATGGCATACACTAATCTCATCCTCTGGGCAGGGGTACAGCTAAACAGCAGCCGTCTTCCCTTCCTGATGGGATTTCCTGAAGCCCAGACTGCAAGCCACACTTTACACAGAGAGGCGAATCTGAGAATAGTCAGTGGATAGATATTTTAACTATACCTTTCATAATAATAATACATTAAATATGTTTTTAATAAGCCTATATTCAATACACTTACAATTGAACAGGGTGGACATATTCCATTTGGTACATCACTGGCCATAAATATGAGTACTTAGAAAAAAAGGTAAAAAATATTCCTGCTTCTCTTCTTTTAAAAAGTAAAGAGCTGGAGGACATGGTGGGACACACTTTTGATCCCAGCCTTTCAGAGGCTGAGGTAGGAGATGAGTGCCATGAGTTCGAGGCCAGCCTGATCTAGAATGAGTCCTTACTTCGTCAAACCAAAATAAAAGTAAAAAAAAAAAACCTCACAATCTAAGAAAGTGGAAACTAATTTGACAAATAGTTTGTTGAACCTCTATTAACCTGTGCTGATATACGCAGTATGTTACAGGGTTTATGTTCCTTCTAACTTGCCTGTCTACTTCATACAGTGTACTCTGTCTTTAGGTAATGATAATTGTTGATCTTTTGGAAGATATGGGGAAAACTGTCCAGTTTTTCTCTTTGGCCTTAGACCTTGTGGAAAATCCTATAAGTTTAAAATGCCATCCTTTGTGTCTAATTTCCCTTTCTGATTCATATCCACTAGCTCTCCAACAAGGTTGGTGCATAGGATGTTCTTCAACAGGTGGTGTTGCTGAAGGAGATGGATCATTTCACAGTTAAGCTTGGCCACACATTAAAACAGAGTAGGAGAAGCAAGGACAGCCTCACTTCTTTAATCTCTCCCTCCATTGTTTACTGGCGTGAGCCATAACCATGTTTATAAACTTAATAAACAATTTGTATTTGATAATCTGTTTTAGAAAAACTGTCTAAACAAATTTCTTATTAAATGATACATCAATCTGATTGTGGGATAAATCTCAACACTACTTTCTTCCTTGATTATTTTTAGATCATCAGTAAGAAATTTAAGATAAAAATACTTATATTTTTTCCAGAATTACTTTCACCACAGTATTCAAGATATTCTTTACATTGATCAGCATAGTTTTGTACTTAGAGGTTCATGCAGAAAAAGAACAAAATTATTCTATTGACAATAAAATCGATAGAACTGCAAATTGTCAGGTCATGTAACATTAGGCACCAAAAGTTTGTCTATCCATTGTCACCCCCTATGCATCATTCGTGACAATATGGTGTATCAGGGATGATGAACAAATAATTTTTTCAATGGGGTTTCTGCTTGAGAACAATTAGCAAAGCCAACCAGTTCATATGTGTATGTCATCAGTTCATTTGTTTCCATTGTGTTTTGTGCTCTAAGGGCAGCTGTCTCAGTCACACTGCACAAAATGAGAGGAAGCTTCAGGAGCAAGAAGACAGAAAACAAAGTGAGAGTTTTTTGCTATGTCTTCAAGCTAAGAGTATGAATAGACCTGGACTGTACAGTGCTGTGATGGTTAAGTTTTGTTGTCAACTTGACTTTTTTAGTACTCTTGGATGGGTCTCTGAGAATGTTTGCAGGAAGGCAGCCTCTCAGTAGGGGGCTGGATATAAGGAAGCTCAAAGAAGCTAGAAGTAAACATCCTTTCCTATATGGGCAGTGCAGGAAGGAAATCCCAGAGACTCAGGAAGCCATTCAGTCTGGGATAGGGTTGCAAGACCTTTGCCTTAAAGGGGAGGGAGATTTCTCTCCCTAGCCCCTCCCTTCCTGTTTGCTGTTGTGTATATGGTGTTGGTGATGTTTTTTTCTCTCTGCTTGGTCCTGTGAAAGAGGACCAGCCTCTTTCACTGTTATGGAACTTCCACTGGATCAGTAGCTTCAATAAATTGTTTCCTCCCATAAACTGTGCCTGATTTGGAGATTCATCCCAGTGGCATGTAGCTGACTGTGACAAGTGCCATGCACATAAACATATATGGCATGTGCCTGTGTGCACATGTGTCTCTTTTTATTGGTTGACTGAAGAAGCCACTGATATTAATCAATTCCAGTCTCTTTTTCTTGTACTACACCTTCTAGAGGAATGTGGATCATACTGCCCTGAGGTATCTGAGGTGCACACATCCAGGTGAAAACTACAAGTTGGAAAATGTGCTGTGAGTATCGTCTTCTGCCTCATGCCCATGCACACAGGCTTCATGGATGAGCTCCTGTTGTGTGGGTTTGGTCCACTCCTGTGTCAACCAGCCCTTTGCATGAACATGATTTAAAATCACATAAAATGACTTCAACAGTGTCTCCAAAGTGACATATGGAGTGATGTCATAGAGGGCTCATGTCAGTCTGAGCTCATATAGACAGATGAGGCATTGTGTCTCCCATGGTCCCTGACAGGGAGAAGCAGTATCCCAAGTCCACCATGCAACCAGAGAAAGAGTTTTAATGTGGTTCTTTTCTTACTCTATGCTAGTCACATGTACAGAATCCCCCAAATCTTCACATGCTTCACGTCATCATCTCAGATCCAGATATTACCAGAATTTTGATGAATCCAATAACACCTGGTCAGTAACTCACTGTTAATGACAGGCAAGAATCTTCACGTTTGTGCTCTAAAATACAGTCTGTTCTTGAGTCTCCATGGATCAATGTCTTACAGTGAATCCTTTCTTTCCATCCAGGACACTGTTTTTCACAATTGTTTATTATTATTATAGCTAGAAATCAGCTTTATATTTTATATGCAAAGCCTTATTATTCCCCTCATATATGCATACATTCATTTTCCTGCATTCTAGAATGTAAGTTGTCAATTAGACAGTCTATAAGTGAGTGTAGGAAGAAGATATTTCTTATAGTGCTATGAACTACAGAGAAAACCCTATGAAGTTGGGGTCATTCATTGGGTGAGGGCAAGGATAGGTCATAGAAATTGAGATGAGTTAGGCACATCTTGGGTTATCACAGATCTGTTTTAGCATTTTTTGGGAAGTCGCACAAGTACGAGGTCTGTAATGACTTGTCTTGAAGGTGGTAAGGGGCCTGCTCACTGATAGTTCAATGGAGGAATCAACCATTGGAGCATGAAGAAAATTCTCTTTCAAAATAGAAGAAAAATGCCAAGTGTTGAGTGTGTAGCTTTTAGTTTTTTCATCGCTACTACTTCTATTGTTAACTTTGAGCATGTTTCATCAAGACATTTGTATACATGTATGACTTATTTTGCTCATGTCTATTTCTTGATAACTCTATGATTGACCCCATTCCTTTTCATCATTTCACATCTTTCATTAAAATTGCCCTCTTGATCTTTCATGGCTCATGCACATGCATGCACAAGCGCGCACGCACACACACACACACAGAGTATGAATGTTATTAGTCTTTTTCTTTTCCTTCCCATTATCTTTACATGCTCCTCTGCCCACACATATTTCAACATTTCTTCTACAAACAAACCTCTTTTCTCTTTATGCCATACTACTATATTCTGTTAATTTTAATTTCCTCATATGAAAGAAAGCATATTTGTTGCTATGTGTCTTAATTACTTCACTTAACATGATAACCTTCTGTCATCCAATTTTCTGCAAATGACTTAGCTTTACTATAATTTAAGAATGGATAATGGTGCATTGTGAATATTTACCAAATTTTTATTATCCATTTATCTGATGATGGGCATTTATGCTGATTATACTTATTGGATATTTTTGGATAATATTGGAGAAAACAGATATTTTGTGATTTTTTTAGATACCTTGGTAATTTTCACAGGAGTAGTACAGATAGAGCATTGGGTAGTTCTACTTTTAGTCTATGAATCATATAACTTTTCAACTAATCAATAAGAATTGTAGATTCTTATGAGGCAGTGTGCCTCAGTGTGTGCCTGAAATTTTCAAGTTTGCCCATGGAAAAAGAGTAAGACCATATTTGAAGGTCATAAATAAATAGGTCTCTATTAATTAATTAATTATTTTTGAGGCAGGGTCTTGTCCTAGCCAAGGCATTAGAACAGCCCAGCTCTCTCTAAGACACTTCATTACTCTTGCCTTAGTAAGGCCCCTTCATAATGACCATCAGGAGCTGACATCACCCCGTTCTCCAGAAGCACAAATTGAGTCTCAAGAGAGGATTGGCTTCTCTGAAGACCCGCTGGGAGGTGACCGGGAGTAGAACCCTGGGCCCTGAACCTGTCAGGCATATGCTTTGCCACTGCACTGTTTCTTATTGATATTCTGTTCATGTTGGTTTTACTAACCTGCACAGGCTCTGAACTCCCTCTGTGGCTCAGGCTTGTCTAAACCCTCCTGAGGAGCTGGGATCACAGGCTTGCACCACCATGCCTAACTTGAACTTTTCTGGTGAGATTTGAACCCACTTCTAAACACCATCCTCTGTTTCAACTCAACAGGGCACAAAGATGAACATTCAGAGACTGAACTACTGGGATGTGGGGAGGCCTCTGTACAGAGCTGCCTGTGGAATCTCACAGTTGGGTGAACAATCCACCTGGTGGGGACAGGTCAAAAGTCCTTTTAAACTAGGCTTCACATCCACTTTCAGGGTTTCAGAGATACCACAGAGCACAGAGACAGAGATGGGGAGACAAGAAGGGACGTGGCTTATAGCTGTGGGTTTGCCCAGTCCCTAGGTTCTTTCTCCAGCAATACCCACCCACCCAACATGGACGTGGTCAGAAAGGAAGGATCTAATCAAGATCACTCAGAGAAGTAGGGATTGAGATTCCAGTCCATGTCCCAGCCTCCAGGAAATGACTTACAGGAAAGAGAGGTAAGACCAGGGAACAACAAGGAAAGACAGGCCCTTGACATCCAAGAGGCAAAGCTGGGGTACACACACCTAGAAAACACAGACACACCGCCAGAGACACAAACCCAGAGCAGCAGGCAGAGCTGTGGAAATAGGATGGGACTGTGAGCCCAGGTTATCTCTGCCTAGGCAAAGGGCTGTGCAGTTCCTGGAAACACACGTGGCAGACTGGCCCCACCTGGGTAGCTGGGCCAGAGTGAGGTCCTCAGGCTGACAGAAGTCTCAGCAGGAGCTTCCCCATGGTCCGTACAGCCAGCACCACACCTCTGTCTGCAGGTATCCCTCCCCAAGTACCAGCTCCCCCTCAGCACTGGGCACTGCTTGCACTAGCGGCCCCAGGACCTCTGCACCAAGGTCCTGGCTGGATCAAAGGAGCTTTACTACAAGTGTTGGTTCATCCCTTCCTCCCCACTGGCCCCCCAGGTTAGGGCCACATGGGGGCCAACTAAGGTCACTGGAGTCAGGATAAAGAGACCAGGCCACAAACATCTACTATCCCCTCCCTAGCTCCACCTTGGTCTTCTGCACACCCTTCCAAAGTCTTGGGGTGAGAATTATACAGGACTGCATGTGTCTTACCTTGCATGGTCCCTGTACCCAGCCAGAGCCCTTGCACAAAATTGAGCCCAGGAAGTTGGTAAAGGAACCAGGTGACTAAGGTGCAGAGATGGTGATAGGAAGAGGGAGACACAGATAGACAGCGAGATGCTCAGAAAACCAGCAGGCCACAGGCAGGTTCCAAGGCCTTCAGGCCTGAAGCACAGTGTAGGGTTGGTTCTTCCGCTGTATCACTTCCCCTGCTACCATGGGGAGGGGAACAAACCAGGGGCCCAGGGACATGAAGCAGATGCTTAGGAGCTGGAGAGGGAGTGCAGAGTCCTCTTTCTCCTGTCTCGGCCCTGAGGTTGGGTGGGCCCTATAGCCATCACTTTAAGGATCTGACTGGGGTTGAGTTCTGTTAGCTTGAGTCACAGGGTCAGAGGGGGCAGCTGTTGGGACTTAATCCCAAACCTGCTATGGGACCTTCAGATTCTGCTTGTCCCCATGTATCTGAAAATCTCTTCCTCCTCTTGTCCCCTAACACTTCATTCTGTTTGTATGCATTGTTGTTATTTGCTTTTCAGACAGGGTCTCAGTCTGCAGCTTAGGTTTGTCTCAATCCTTCTGCTTCAACCTCCTAAGCTCTGAGGTTTATGGGTATGAATGACCAACCTCAGCTTTATGTCCTTTTAATCTCACCATCTCTGGTTTTATGTCCCTCTCTGACACCCTTAAAACAGGTGTAAGGCCATGGTCTGGGGAGAGCCATAGCCTGGCTCATAGCCTTTTGTATTGTTAACTCTGGGCATAGGATTCTGGGAGCAGCTGGGCTCACCAGCTGAGGCCTCACCTCATCCTGCCTCCTTCTCTCTTGGTCTTCTTTCTTTCTCAGTGCCTTGCTGAGGTAAAATGGGGGTTCAGGGATAGACCTAGGTTCAAATATCATCTCCAGGGCTGTGATCGTGGTGTATGTCTACAATCCTGATGGCTGAGGGGAGTGTGACAGGGGACAGGATTGAATATTCAAGACAAGCCTGCACTATAGAGTGAGTTCAAGGCTAATTTGGGCATTTTAATAAGACTCTGTCTTTAAAAAAGCAACAATAAAAGAAGGTGGTATAGTTTAGTGGTTTTGATGGGGAAACTGAGGCCTGAAGGGGAAGAATGGATACTTTCAGGGACATTTTCAGCATAAGGCACACTCTGAATCTTGGCTTTGCTCTCTCCAAATGCTACTCACTGTAGCAGCGAGGAATGGAATTAGATTTCATTTCTTCATAGAACAATCAAGAGCCCCAGCAAAAGCCAGTGAAATATCTACCAGTTGAGGAAAACGGATGTGGAGCCCAGGTACGGAAGGATTTTCCAAAGGTCAGGCATTCCCTGCCTGTGTGCATGGGTAGATTTCCACCTTGGACCAGCATGGCTGTGTCCCTGATGCTGACCTGACCAGTGAGGTGGGTGTAGGCCAGCTTCTTGGAGCAAGGCCTGTATTTCCCAGCTCTTGGGAGCTTGGGAGCTGCCTGAGTCCTTGGCACAGAGCTCATCTGGGTCTCATTCATGCCTTGATCTCCCCTTTTCTTCTTGGGTTGGGTCTGCATCCAAGAGCAGAATGACAGTTTTGATATGAGGCTTGTACTCTTGGCCACCTGGAAAACTGACACTGTGCCCTTCCTTGGCTGCATTGGCCTGACAGTACTAACAAGGCAGATGTGTGGCTTTTGGCTCTTGCCAGCAGTGGGTCTCAGGATGTTGTGTGTAGGACAGAAGGACAAGGGTTTGCAGTGAGGAGATGGCCATATCATGTGGGGTGTCATGGTCTTCATCTGGAGGTGGGACACCACCTGACTGTTTAGCTTGAGCATGGCTTGATCATGCTCACCTGCAGTCTTCTCAGAACATGGGAGGCTGAGGACTGGCTGCTTAAGGCCAGCTTGGGCTGCATAGTGATTCCTTGCCTCATAAGATCAAGGTTATGAAGATTTGAATACTTACAGTTGTGTGGTCCTAGCCTGTCTAAATTCCCGTCATCTCACCTGTGAAGTGGATTCAAATGTGGTTGTGGGGACCCTGTCTGTCCCGTGGAGAGTCTCAGTGCAGAGCTGGCTCTGACAGGGAACCTGACTCACAGTATAGAAAGCGAAGCTGATGCCAGGAGAGGGTGAGTCTCCAATTTCTTGCCACCATAGGACCAGCAGGCTAGGAAGTAGCCAGTATCACAGGATGCCAGGATGCTGTGGCTGCACTTAGCTAAGAGGGGCCTCAAAGGCATGGGGAGACTTGGGTCACTGGTGGTGTCCAATCTCTGAAGATGACTGAGTTACTGTGGGAGGAGGACCTATGTGAGGAAGACAGAGGAAGCGAGGCCCGAGAAGTGTGATGGAAGAAGTCAGGTGTAAGGGAGGAAGTGAGGGCCTGAGGGAGGAGGGGAGTGCCTAAGGGAGGAAGTGATTCCTTGAGAGAGGATGTGAGGGTTTTAGGGACAAGGGAAACGTCTGTGTAAGGAGTGAGGGTGCAGTCTGTAACCATCTGAGGACTAAGTGAGGAGAGCAGGTTCTGGGATAGGAGATGCTTGGGGAAAGCAGCGTTCTGAGGGAAAAGTTGATAAGGAGGGGATCTAAAGGTGGAAACCACTTTGGAGGATGTCTGAAGGATGAAGGAAGGCATGAACTATGCAAAGGATGTGGCAGGAAAGAAAGAGTGGAAAGTTAAGTGGATTTAGGATGGGAAAGGAGCCCCGCATTCTGGAATCTGCTTAAGGTCTCCTATCAATTGAGTCAAGAATTCCAGTGCAATTAGTAACATTGGTGTGAAGATTGCTGACATACAGTGAATATTCCTTCTGTATAGTAATGTTTCCACTAAGAGTTCAAATAGCAAAGGGTCAAGCTCATGACTCATATGACATTCATGTATGGCCTCACTTCTTTTTCAGATGTTTTGAAAATTTGAAATTTCCTGGGAATCCGTGTGACACACTGCTGCAGGAAGGTCCAAGGAGGACCTCACAAGCTGGAAATGGTGAGTTTGCATGGTGGCTTTCTGATCCCGGAGAGGGAAGCTGTAACCCCCACACCTGTTCTACTAGATAGTGTCACCTTGCTCCCCATTGTCTATGCTGCTTGATGTCTGGATACCATCCTCAGGGTCCCTGATCCCCAACTCTGGAATTTCCTGTGGATTGCAACCTGGTGTATAGACAGTCTTGTATTCCTGGGACATTTCGTTATACTCCATCTTCTAGTTACTTAAACCTCATCATCTATCTGTGTCCTCAGCTCTGTCTCAGCTTCAGTGACTTTAGGTGGCCCCATCTTGCCCTGGCCCCTTTGAGACCACTCCCCGGCCTGGCAAGGCTTGTCATATTGCTAGGTCCAAGAATTGCTAGAAGAGTCCAAAGGAGCACTGTGGACACCAGTGATGCTGTGTGTGGGTGGTGCTGGATGCTGTGGTTTTGTTGGGTCTGGTACTAGGTACTAGGTTGTCCATGGCTCCAGTAGAACATTGATTAGGATTTGGGGGATCCAAAGATGAGATTGGAATGTTTGCCTGGTGCTGCTCTGGAATGTGGTTTCACCAGATTCCTTAACTGGGTGATACCCATGTCCTTCCTTGGTGTCACCTCTGGTGTTTTCTGGGTCCATGCATCTCTTCTGGGGAGGCTGAGCAAGGGCACATGGTCCCACTCCATTCTGGCCCACCTGTGCAGCTCCATGTGCACATCTGGTCTTTGTCTCTGGCTATCTACCTCTACATCTCTGTGATTCTCTGAATGGCTAGTATCCCTCTGTCCAAATCTAGGCTTGTGATTGCCATTCCTCTGTTTCTCTGCTTTTACTGACCCATCTTTACTTCCTGTCTCTGGTCTCACCACCTCAGGTCCTGGTGTGCCTAGGAGTACCAACTCCTGGCTCAATGACACTAAATACTTTTCTCTTCAGTTCTCTGCCACTGAGTCAGGTCCCCAGTGTTTTTCTCTTTGAGGCATGGTCTCTCTCTAGCTAAGACTGACCTGAAACTCACTCTGTAGCCCAGATGGCCTCAAATTCACAGTGATTGTCTCCTCAATCCCCCAAGAGGTTGCTTTACAGATGTGCACCACCATGCCTGGCCTTTATTTTTCTTTTTAAGTTTTTGTTTTGTGGCATAGTCTCAGCTTATAACCCAGGTTTGGCTTTGAGGTCCTTAGCCAACCAAGTAGCTGGGATGACACGCCTGGGACATCACTCTGTGATGTGAGGAGCCCCGGCAAGGATTGGCGCATGACAGGAGATCAGGTGGTAGCTGTGCTTCTCCCTCCCTGGCCGAGCTTCCTCAGCCTCTTTTCCACACTGTGGGGATTTGCAGAAGCATGGTTACTGAACCTTTCTGCTCAGGGGAGACTCTGGGTTGAGAGACACAGTGTATTCCAAACCCACCCCTGGACATGTGGAGCCCCCTTGTTGTGTTTCTGCCTGTCCCTGTGTCTCCACAAATCCTTCCCTTCCTCCCTGTCTTCTTTATCTTACTATGTCTTCTGCTGCTGCTTTGATGTGTGCGTTTGTGTGTGCCATGAGGAGGCATCATGTGGCTTTCTCTCTCACTCTTCTGCTTTTTTGTTGGGTTTGTTTTGAGACAGGATGTCACTCCAGTCCAAACTGATCTGGAACTCACCTCAAATTCATGTTAATGCTCGTGAGCCACCATACCCAGTTTGCTCTTTATTTATTTGAAACAGGGTTTCTGACTGAACTTGGAGATCATACTATTTTTCTTTTGGACCAGCTGACCTCTGAGCCCAAGTGATCCCCCGTCTCTGCCTCTGTAACACTTGTGTTATAGGTGTTCACAGCCATATACCACTGTAACACTGTGTTACAGGCTTTTTATGTGGCTGCTGGGGGGATGAAACTCAGGTTGTCATGCTTGTGAAGTAAGGGTTTCTTTCTCCCTCCTGAGCCATCTACGCGTCTATAGCATAGGCTAGCCTTGAGTTTACAGCAATCCTTCTCTCTAACTTTTTTTGCTTACAAATAAATAAATAAACAAGAATCTTTAAAAAAATTAAATCCAAGGTAGGGGAGAATATCCAGAAACATTTGCCCCCTCAATAAGAATACACAAAGGGGGAAGGGAAAAACAAAACTGGCTAACTCTGGTTCAGTTCATAACCCCCTACCTTATGGACAGATCCAGTATGCACACTGAGGAGGGACCCCAGTGGGTAGGGGACAGAGAGGAGGGAAATGGGGGCACCTTCACAAGATTTGCTCTCTCTCCATATATATATATATATATATATATATATATATATATATATATATATATATATATATATATATATATATATATATATATATATATATGGAGGTTGTCAATAAAAAGCTGAACATAAAAAAAGCTATATTTGAAAAAAAAATAAATCCAGCGTAGTAGGTCCGGGGATGCAGTTCCTTTGGTAGAGTCCTTGATAGCATGCAGGAAGCCCTGTGCTAAATACCCAGCAATGCATAAACCAGTTGTGGTGGTACATACTTGTAATCCCAGCAGGAGGATCAGGAGTTCAAGGTCATCAATGACTGAATAGGAAACGCACCCTTCTTTCTTCTCCATGTTTCCTATATTGTCCATGTTTTATTATTCTTTTTACATTTATTGATTTTTTTACTAATCTTTTTAAAGATTAGTCTGCATTTTTGCCTATTCTTTCTGTGCTTAGTGGTGACATTGTCACTTGCCTTTATTTCATCTTACTACGTCTGATTTGTTTCGACAATGTTGTTTTTATGTCTGCTGCTCTCCCATGTCTGAATTGTGCTGGGGATTGTGACACCCTCCTTTGGGAAATTGCTGCAGAGACAGAGACAGGAGGATCATCATTGTACTGGGGATTGAGGATGCAGTTGAGGCTGTTGACTAAAAAGAGAAAATCTATCCATCCCTGTAGTTGCAAATATTTTAGTATGGAAACTCAGTAATTGTGGGGAAACAAAACAAAGCAAACAGTGAGAATTCTTTCAGAGTTTGATGTCTTCAATAACTGAGTAAAAACACATGGAACTTGATGAAGTGCCAGGCTCATAACTCAAAAGTGCAGTTTCAGTCATGATAACAGACCTGAAAACATATTCAAACAAATAGACAAATGAAGTACAAAGGGTCAATTTCATGCTTCTGTGGAAAGTTGAGGAACTTGGCAGAGAGGGGCTACCCCTTTCTGCACCCTGAAGTGGGGACCCACAGCCTCCATCTTTCTGAGTTTTCCTGTGGTTGAGTCCTTCTTGCTGAGGATAGAGGGGTAGCTCTGAAGACTCAGGGGTGGGGAACTAGAAAATGGGACCTGCCATGAGACATTCAGAATCCCCTTGTTCTCTCTCTGGCTTTCCCTGTGTTTCTAAACTATGTCTCTCTGTTCCTTGCCTCCTAACTTCCCACCCTGTTTGTTTGATATTTCAGATAAAGTCTCAGTCTGTATTAGACTGGCCTTAGCTTGTGGCAATCCTCCTGTCTCAGCCTCCTAATCACTGGATTTATAGATGTGAGCCATTGACTCCAGCTGTTTCTTCTTTTTGTCACTGTGTTTTTATTCTCGTGTGTTTAGTGGTGCCTTTCTAACACTCTGAAGGTGGGAACAAAGGTCTGGTCTGGGCAGTGACTTCAGTCAGTCCCCAAGGGCGTTTGGTTCACTAGGGCTGCATGATTCCAGGAGGAGCTGTGTGCAAAAACCTCATCCCTTCTTAGGCCTTCCAGCTCACTTTGGATTATCCTCCCATGTTTCTGCTAAAGCAAAACCAGGGAAGGAGGCACAGAACTGGAGACATCATGGTGGTTTAGGTCTATTATAATTCTGGCTGCTGAGGAGAGTGAAGCAGGAGGAAGGACTGAATATTCCCAGACCAGCCTGGGCTACAAATAGAGTTCAAAGCAAACCTGGGCAACTTAGTGAGACCCAAATCAGAAAACCATGAAACCATAAAAGAAGTGGGCATAGTTCAGTGGTAAAGATCTTGTCTGGCATGTATAGGACCCAGTGTTCCACTCCCAAGCGCCTTCTCCTATGAAGCTTTAGAAGAGTGCACCCTTCTCTTAAGACTGTTTTTGTTCTGGTAAATGGGGTGATATGACCCTCTGCCTGCCAGTGGAGGGGATTCCAAGGAAACAGTAAAGTTGCCTCAGGAAGGCTGTAGCTGTTTTTGAGCCCACCCTGTGGTACTTTCCATCCCAGGAAAGGAGTGTGATGGGAGCTCTGCCCACCATACAGGAAGGGAGCTGAGGCCAGCGGTCAGGAATTAAAGGGGCGACTCCCTCATTGATTGTCACGCTAGGGAATATCATGTGGCCTACTTACCATCATTGATCTGAAGAAGTCAGTGTCTGCCCTAGGCTTAAAGAGACATCACAAGGTGAGGAGTCACTGATGGTCCCCAATCTCTGAGGTTTGGTGAGGTACTGAAGTGTCTGAGAGGGGATCTGTGAGAAGAAGACAGATCTGTGGAGATGTGCTAGGTAAGAAGACAAGGTGTGAGGGAGGGCCAGGGCCTTAGGGAGGAGGCCTGGGTCTTACATTCTTATTAAAATTTATTTATTTATTTGCATGCAGGGAGAGAGAGAGAAAGAGAGTTATTTGCATGCAGGGGGAGAGAGAGAGATCAGAGCCTCTTGCCACTGAAAACTAGCTTCAGATACACTTTATGCATTTGGTTTTACATGGGTACTGGGGAATCGAATTTGGGCCATCAGGCTTTGCAAGCAAGCACCTTTAACGGCTAAGCCACCTTTCCAGAAACAGATTCTTAACAACAGAGTACTAGGGTTTCTTTTTTTTGAATGCCCTTGTCTTTTCAAACACTTTTAATGTTCTGTTGTTTTCACATAGCTGTTCTGACAGGCGTGCTGAAACTTCAGGAAGTCAGCTCTTGGATGAATTCAGTCTCTGGTGAAAATTCATTAGAATCTTGTGAATAGTCAATGTCCAGTAGCCCCTGCAGGAGAATACATCTGTTTGTTTACCCCATTCTCCATTACTTCTGGGGGGTTAGACCAAGAGAGAGTGGTTACATGTCCACTTGAAACCATTTGTTGTTTTGATGTCCGGGATAGGTTTGCATATAGCGGACTCCTTTGTTCCCAGAGCTCCTGGCGTTAGCCTCTCTTCTCTCAAATCGACTATGTTTGAGCTAGAAGCCCAGGACATGACTGGACCTCATATATCAGTGTGGTCAGAATGGAAGCAGATTTTCCTTGTATTATATAAATTCCTTAGAAAACGTTCATCATATTTCCTTGAGTTCTTACATTAACTCTGGTAAGATATTTATATTGATTTTTCTCGCACGATGCTGGTAATAGCCACAGAGTACAGTGACTTGGGATAAAGAGAAATGTGCCATTGCAGGGGTCTGTGTCATTTGAGGACGTGTCTGTGGACTTCACCTGGCAGGAGTGGCAGGAGCTGCACGCGGCTCAGAGGACCCTCTACAGGGATGTGATGCTGGAGAACTACAGCAGCCTGGTGTTCCTGGGTGAGCCGAACTCCCTGGATCTCTCAGAGCAAGTCCTCTTTATGGTTGATGAGTTTAGGGATCATTGCTAACTTTTAATGTTAATCCTGTGGTATTCATTTTAACTGACACATGGTAATTGCAAACTGTGTGGCTTTGCAGTACATTTATGTGTCATGAACAGATGAGGGTGACTGGCAAGTGCTGGGAACATATAAAATCTCTCAATAGCTGTTTTGAAATATTCAGTTACTTGCTGTCCAATGTATATCTAATACTGTTCTGTAACACTGTAGCATACAGTAAGTTACTCATCCCTTCCACATGCTCCCAAGTAAACACTGCCCACCATCCCACTCTGCTCTATACCTCTTCTCCATTGTTGTAACCACGCTTTCATTTTCTACTTCTTTCAGGTCCATTTTGGCTTATAACTGAATAGGAACATACATGATTTTCTCTGTGTGTGTGTGTGTGTGTGACATATTTGATTTCTGTCTTCAGCTTTCTTGGGAGACATTGAAGAAATATCTACTGACCATAGATATGGAGGAAGTATGTGACCCAAAGAAATATTCCATCAAATCCAGTTTGGAGAATAAATCAGATTACAGAGGTTTTTAGATAGCTGCGTAACTAAACAAAGCAACCTTAGTCAGTTTTTAACCTGCTTGTGAACATGCAGTTGGACAAAAGCCAGTCCTGATCGGAATCTCAGTTGAGAAGTCCGTGACAGTCCTGTGAAAGGGTCTTTAACAGGCCCTTCACTGTCATCCTAGAGGTAGATGTCTGCTGATGGCTCCCTCGGTAGCTGTCACTGTGGGCCAGGGTCTCCTGAAAGTCACCACAGCTGCTCTACTTTAAGATGGTGGTGGTTGTTCAAGCCCTGGAGAGGTCACTATACTACAGCTTCACACAGTGTCCTCCAGTTCTGTCCATGTCACTGTGTGTCTCACAGATTGTATTTACTTCGGTGTGTGATATTTAGTTGTTTATTTATATCACATGTTCTTTACCTTTTCTTCTGTTGATGAACACCTGTGTTGATTGTGTATCTTGGCTTTTTGTGAACACTGCTGCAATACACAGAGAACTGCAGACTTCTTTGCAAAATACTTATTTCTGTTGCATATATAGCAAACAGTGGCATAGTTTGTTTTAAACTTAATTTTTTAAAATTATAAAACATATTAAAAATCTTGTTTGTGTGCATGTGTGTATGTGTGTATGTGTACTCACTAGGACCTCTTCTTCAAACAAAGAAACAAAGAGTTTTACAGCCATCCACAGAAGCCGGATGCAAAAAGTGGTGTTTGTTTGCAGTAGTGGGTAGCTTGGGAATTGATCTGGGGCCAGCAGTCTTTTCTAAGCAAGTTCCTTTAACCACTAAGCCATCTTCCCACTTTGCTATGTCTAGTTTTCTTTGGATTGCATCGTACTGCATTTCTACTAGCCATGCTAATTTGTATTTCTATTATCTCTCTTTGATAATTTTCAGCATTTGTTATTTTTGCATCACAAATAAACATTCTAATGATACCTCATGTGGTTTTGATTGGCATTTCACTGGTAATTGGTATGGTAAACATTTGTTTATTATGTACCTATGGGCTGTTTGAATGTCATGTTTGAGAAATGTCCAGGTCATTACACAGGTAGTATATATTCTAGAAATTAGTATCTTGTGAATGAAGTTTGCCAATATTTTCATATTCTGTATGCATGGTCATTTATTTTATTAACTGCCTGGTTTTCTTTTTTACTTGCATATGTGTATGAGAAAGAGAGAGAGAGAGAGAGAGAGAGAGAGAGAGAACACGAGATTGATTTTGAATGAATATCTACTTTCCCCTAATGATGTCTGTATATCTAAATTTCCTCACACACACACACACACACACACACACACACACACACACACACACACACACACACGAGAAGTCTCTTCTGAATATAAGTTCCTGAAGCCTGTGTTGAAAATCAGTTGATTGAATGCATTCTTCAGCTTTCTATTATTCTGACACAATTTCTGAGTGAAACATCATCAAAGGAGAAAAGATTTTATTTTGGCTCATTTCCTCCCAAAGGTTTCAGTGAATGTGTACTTGGTCATTTCACTTTGACCTGTGGTGAGGAAGAATGTCATGGTTGGAGCACAGGGTACTACAGTGTTGCTTAGCGTATTGCAGTAGAGGAGGAACATCTCTACATCATTTCCACAATGACCTCATTTCCTCCCATCTGGTTCTATCTGCTAATATGACACAGACAAAGGCATTAGTACCTGGTCTTTGTTGTATGTTTTACATGCAGTGTATGACACTCTATATGTAGGCTTTAATATTTAAGTTGTCTGTTCTGTTCCATTTATGTCTGTGTTTCTATGCCAATATCTTTATACTGCTTTCTTCATGATCTTTTAAAAACTATTTTTATTTATTTGTTTGCAAGCAGAGAGAGAGAGAGAAAGAGAGAGAGAGAGAGAGAGAGAGAGAGAGAGAGAGAGAGAGAGAGAGAGAGAGAGATGCACAGAGAATGGTTATGCCAAGGTCGCCAGCCACTGCAAATGGATTCCAGATGCATGAGCCACTTTGTGCATCTGGCTCCACATGGGTATTAGGTAATTGAACTCTGGTCCTTAGGCTTTGGTGGCAAGCACCTTAACCTCTGAGCCATCTCTTCAGCCCTTCACTGTCTTATCAGTGTACTTTGAGGGTTTAACAACAACGACTTCAGGCTTGTTCATTTTGCTCAAGATTGTTTTGACAATTGGGATCTTTGGTGTTTTACATAAGTTTGAGACAGTGATTGAAATATTGATTAGGACGGTGCTCAAATTCTCTGAAAAATATCATTGGTATTCAGTTGAAGCTTTGTGTGTGTGTGTGAATAAAGTGGTGGTGGTGGTGGTTGTGTGTGTGCGCGTGAGATTATGTGGTGTGGTGTGTGGTGCATCATGTGTATGTGCCATGCACTCCCTGCAGCACCATGAGCTTGCCCACGGTGATCAGAGGGGAATGTCAGGTGTCCCTGTCCATCTCTCTTCTTGTGGAAGAGTCTCTAACTGATCCTGGAGCTTGCCGTGGTTTCTCTGAGCTTCAGTGATTCTCCCGTCTTGGCCCCCCACGTGTTCCCCGGTGCTCTCCATGTGGCTGCAATGACAGACCTTCATGGCTTTTTCTATGGGTCCTGGGGATCCAATTCAATCTCAGGCCCTCATGCTTGCACAGGAAATGCTCTTAAATCTAGGGCCATCTCTCCAGCCCCTCAAGATTTCCTCTTGAAGAATTTAGAATTTTATTTGTCTTGGGATTTTGTTAGTTTGACTGTAATGTGATGGTGAAATCTATTAGGGTTCCTTTGACCTTCCTTGACCTGTATGTGCATACCTTGCCCGTCATCTGAGGTTCTTTCACTGAATCTATATTTTGACATCTCTTCTCTTTTTTTTTCTGTGACCACCCATAAAGCAAATAGTTTTTTTCTTAGTGGCAGTGCCCACATATTGAAAGGTCAATCTTTCTTTATATTTTTCAATTTTTAAAAATCTTCCTGGGTTATTTTTTTAAATAACCAGAATTTTGCTCAGAATCATTTATTTAACTTTTCCCCTCCATTTAATTAACAAAGCATTTACCCTGTAAATTTCTGTTGGCTGTGTATGTGTATAGATAGCATGTACGTGGTGTATGCTTGTGTGTATATTTGGTGTGTTCCTTCCTGTGTGCAAGATATTCACACTCTGCATGCGTGTGGAGGTTAGGGGAGAACATTGGGTGTCTTCTCTCTACCACTTTCTGCTTTTCTTCATTGAGACTTAATCTCTCATTGAACCTGAAGATGCAGTTTTTCAGCTAGATTGAGCAACAAAGGAGCCCTTGTAATTCTCCTGTCTCCACCCTGCTCAGCTCTGGGTTACAAGCCTGGATGACCATGTCTAGCTCTTTATGTGGTTGCTGGGGACCCTCATGCTTGACCTAAAGTGCTCTTACCCAGTGACCATCTCCTCAGCCACGTAAAATGTTTGGCTGGTTCTTTTTTTTTAATGATCTCTCTCTTGTTCGAATTTGTCCTAAATATTACCTAATTCATTGTGTGTTTTTCTCTTATTCACTTATGTTTACATAAATTTTCTAAAAATAGTACATAAGGTTATTTACTGTACATTTTAATTCCGCTTGCAAATAATATTCTAGTCAGTGAAGCAGGTGTGAACTCTCCCTTATGCAACTGTCCAGTTCACTGGGCATAGCGCACTTGAACTTGAACTCTTGTTCTCCTTCTGAGCCCCTTGTTTTCCAATGTGGTATCATTTGTATATTACTTCCACCTTACAGGACACTGCAAAGCCAAGCCGGATTTGATCTCCAAGTTGGAGCATGGAGTGGAGCCGTGGTGTGTATCAGTAGCCTCAGTTGGCAGCCTTCCAGGTTAGTGAGTGTCCACTAGGGAGGGAAGGTCAGCACGAAGCGAACTCATCAGATGTTGGTCACATTGAACTTTTTCACCAACCTTTATCCAAACTCAGTACTGAAAATATATATTCTTATATATTAAACACTTCATTTCTACAGTTTCAGGAGAAGGTTACACTTTAACCCAGTACCTCCTTATTTTCTGCTGAAGTATTGTCTTTGATTTCTTTTATTGTCTTAATTTTTATTATAGAGGTATTTCACATTTTTGGTTCGGTTTATTCCTACTTACTTTTTTATTGGTGAGTTGAGCTCATGTTATTTTTTCTTTTTCCTTCATGAATTGTATCCTGTCATGGATACTTGCACATGGAGCTGTCTTTCTTCCCTATATACTATTTTTTTTCTGGAATTTTCAGTAAAGCTTCTTAGTTGAACTGAATGCTGGGCATTGCTTTTTCTCTGTTGGCAATTGTTTACTTAAAGAACTTGAAACAAATCTATTCTTTTATTTTCTTTTCTTTACTTTATGGTTGATGATGAAAGCTCTGAGGAGAGTCTGATATTCCTGTATTTGTGAGTTATTCTTTTTTCCCCTGGAGATTTTAGTATTATTTCTTGACTTTTTATTTTTGACATCTTTGCTTTGATGTGTCTAGTCCTATTTCCAGTCCTATGTACGCCTTGTGTTTTGATGTCAACTTATTTATCCAGGGGTTGGAAGTATTTTCATATAATTTCATTGAGCAGTCAATCTATTCCTTACCCTGGGGTGCTTCCCTAAGACCACCCTGAATCATCCTGCCCATGACACTTTGATATGGTCCATTTAAGCTGCTTGGCCCAGCCATAGGATGGGGAGTGAACCCACTCTTCTGTCTGTTGCTGTGCCTGCTGCACAGGTTGGCATTCCCTGTCTGACAGGCTCCAAGGAGCCAGCACTGACTGCAAGCCTGGCTGTGGTCTCTCCCTCAGCCATACCTGGGTGTTGTAGTAACCCCAGAATAGGCAGATAGAGGACATGCGTGACATACTTGCATTTCAGCATCATTTTCTGTCCCTGGGTAAACTTGGTTTCTTCTGTCTACATTGTCTTATTGCTCGTCCCATCTCTTAACTGTTCCTCAGACTCTAAACTCTTCTGGAAGCTCACTAGAACTCCGTGTTCTGTCAATTTGTTACAATGTGGCTTGACACAATCTTGCCACATCTGCCTTTGAGTAACCTGACAGACATACAGACAGACAGACCAGAGACAGATCACTTCTTCTCATTGGCCTTTCTCATTTCAATGCTTTACAGACCTGATTTACATGCCAGTCTGAGTCATGAAGGTCTGTCACAGTTTGAAACTCATATAGATCACATCCCGCCATGGGGCACAGTATATTGATACCTGTCCCATGGTCTCTGCTGAAGTAACATCTTTCTTACCACTATTGTTTACACAGTGTTGTCTGGCCTCATGAACTTGGCATTAAAACACAAGCTCTCTCATGCTCCTTTCTCTCTGTAAAGCCTAGCTCTCCTCAGTTGTTTATGGGGACCTTCGACAGTGATAACCACGTGTTCTTAGTGCCTCGTATGAGCTACCTCATCAGGGACTTATTTTCTTTATTTATGTCAGGTTATGAGGCCTTTTTCTCAAGGAGACATGAGTAGGTAAGGGTACTCAGTTTCTCTAGAGCAAGTAAAAGTAGCAGCTCTGAATTCAGAGAGAAACTCTCTCAAATAAGTATGTACATGGAGGAGCAAACACAGTGTGGCACCCAACACTTTCCTGTAGCCTCTGCATGTGTACACATACAACAAACACTCACACCCTATACATGTACGTATGTATGCATGTACGTCTGTACCCTTACTATTTGGGATAATGTGGTCTATACATGTACGTGTGCATGTATGTATGTCTGTACCCTTACTATTGGGGATAATGTGGTCTATCCAGTATGCATACTTTTTCAGCAATCAATACTAGAACTACCATATGATGGCAGTTTCCTATCCCTGCTTATATATATGATGGAAATTAGGATACAATAGTGTTGACTGAAGCATTAATCACAATAATCAAAACACTTTCACTATCATTTAGCATGCCCATCATTGGATGCTCTGTTAAATACGGTGTGGATAGGGTTGATAAAGTGCTTGATATAAAAGAAGGCAGACCGTACTTTGGATTCACACAGCAGTAAACATAGACATTCTGGGATTGGTAGGGAAAGCCTGTAATCCCAGTGACTGGAAAAGAAAGACTGGTATGAACCTAGGGCTTATTAGCTATCTATTATCACTCACCTGGTGAGCTCTAGGATCACTGGTAGGCCCTGTTTTGAAAATTACAATGGAAAGCAACTGAGGGGGACACCCATCATCAATCTGTAGGCTCATGTGCACAAATGTGTACCCCACATATAGCCACACACATCAATGCATGCAGAAAATCTCACAGACATGTACACACCAAACTAAACATGAAATGAGTTGTATATATTATATGTAAAGATGTAGATTATTCAGCCATGAAGAATGGTGCTTATAGAAACATGGATTGGTTTGCACCTTATCGTTTTAAGTGTAATAAGTCAGAGTCAGGATGAAATCTGCACGTTTTGTTTAATACACTGAATGTAGCTTTGACTTAAAAGTCAGAAAAGTAAAATGAGTGAATTCGGTTAGAATCATGAACAGCTAGAATGTAAGGACTAAACCAACATCCATCATATTGTATAATTAATGTATAGTAATAGATTTGTTTTCAGCATTCTTTACTATACAGAGGATTGTAATTGCCCAATCCATTTTCTTAATTTTTTTCTTTATGTGTAAAACAAATTTTCTTTATCTGTAAAACAAATGCCAAGTGCATGCAAAACTTTTTATGTCTGTTTGGCTTTATGTGGATCCTGAAGAATTGAACCTGGGCCAGCAGGCTTTATATGAAAGAGCCTTTAATTGCTGAGTCACCTCCTCTCCTCTCTATGTAATTTTAAATTAATGTATCTATCATTGTTTTAGAAAATATATAGGGCTACTATGTGAATGAATTTTGTGAAATGTGAAATAGATTAAATAAAGAATTCATCAGAAACTGTTTTCTACAGTTTGGGATATAGATGATTTCTTTTAAAAATCCTCTGAGTATTTTACTGTTTTGTTTCTCAGGGTAAAGTGATCAATTTTTTTAACATGTACTAGAATTCTTTCCCTAACCTATATTCCTTCTTGGAATGAGAAAATATTTGAACATGCCTGCATTCTAAATGTAGCTAGTTGAAAGAAAACCTTCCTGTTTCACATGTGTAACAGGTGTGATGAAGGATATTATATATGTAGCCAACATAACAGAGAAATGAAACAAGTGAGAATACAGCAGC
>PVHP010008519.1:0-52752 GCA_004024765.1 Zapus hudsonius | reverse complement strand
TTTTTGTGTTGACTTTGTATCCTGCTACTTTACTGAATTCATTTATTACTTTGAAATAGGTATAATTACTTTCAAATAGGTATAATTTTCTTTCTTTCCAATTTAGATGCCTTTCTTTTCTCCTCCTTTCCTTTCCCTTCTCATCCTCCTGGTATTTCCTTCTCTCTCTCTCTCTCTCTCTCTCTCTCTCTCTCTCTCTAGTTGCTCTAGCTAAAATGTTTAGCATTATGCTAAATAGAAATAGTAAAAGCAGACATTCTTTCTTTTGTTGTTCCTGCTCTTAGAGGAAAACCTTTTTTGTTTCATCATTGAGTATTGTATATGGTGGTGGTTTGAGTCTAAAATGCCACCCCCCATAGGCTCGTTTATTTGAATCCTTGATACCAAACTGGTGGGAAGGTTGTGGGTCATTTAGGAGGTAGATCTTTGCTGGAGGAAGTGTGTGTCATTGAGGGGTTGGGGAAGCGACTTGAATTGTCACAGCTTGCCTTCACATGCAGTTTGCTCTCTGCTTCTTATGCTGCAATGTGATGTTGGCTTCTAACTCCCATCATTGTGCACTCTGCCCTCTGGAACTGCAAACCAAATTCACCCTTTTCTTTCTGTAAACTGCTGGTGATTTTGGCCCAGCAACAGGAAATTAACTGATACAAGTATGAATTTTTATATATGGCTTTCATTGTGTCGATATGATGTTTCCTTCTATCTAGATTGTTGCATGATTTAGCATGAAAGAGTATTAGATTTTGTCAAATGCTTTTTATGAATTTATTGAGATTATGTGGTTTTTCTCCTTGTTCTGTTAATGTGTTATATGACACCTATTAAATTTATTGTGTTGAGCAGTCCTTGTATTTTGGGAATAAATCCCATTTAGTATATAATCTTTTAAATATGCTTCTGAATTCAGCTTGCTAGTGTTGAGGATTTTGCATCAATATTCCTAAGGGATATTAATGTGTAGTTTTCATTTCTTTTAAGTGTGAGGCTTACCTGGACAATTTAATGAGGCTCTGTCTCAAAAGAAGAAAGGCTGTAAAGGGCCTGGGCAAGTAGATTGGTGGTGGAGCACTAGCCAAGCGAGCATGAGACTTTAGGCTTAATACTCAACACTGAAAGGATAGCAGAAAAAAAGCACTAAGAGTTTTATAAGTTGCTTTGTAATTTCTTCTTTGGTCTATTGGTTTTCCAGAACTGTGTTTATTTTCCTATATATAATTTTGTGACTTTTCCAGGTTTAGTTGTGTCCTAAATTCATCCTGTTGGGGTTAGAAAAAGAGTAGGTAAGATCTCTCTTTGAAAGTCTGCTGAGACTGTTTGTGGTTTAACATGTTCTGTTTTTGGAAATGTCTAATGAACACTTGAGAAGAATGTATATGCTGTTAGTAGCTAGATTGCTCTGTGTATGTGTTAGGTCTACTTGTTTTGTTATAGAGTTTAAGGGTCTAGTCTGTGTTTCTGTATGTAACAGAACAAGACTGAGCAATTTATAAAGGCTAGAAATTAATTTTCTTAAAGTTTGTGTCCCATTAGATGGCTCTATTTGGTAAGGTTGTGGATTCTTTAGGAAGTAGAGCCTTGCTGGAGAAAGCAGGTCACTG
The DNA here is from genome assembly GCA_004024765.1 of Zapus hudsonius. Lineage (NCBI taxonomy): Eukaryota > Metazoa > Chordata > Mammalia > Rodentia > Dipodidae > Zapus > Zapus hudsonius. The sequence goes on along the minus strand of PVHP010008519.1, from coordinate 51,151 downwards.
GGAAAGGCTGTGGGAGGGGAGTATCTTGAGGCTTTTTAGTCCAGTCCCATTTGCTGTTTTTAATCTGTTTTTTGACTGTGCTGCAATGTGACATTGGCTTCCTGTTCCTCCTGCCATGCCATCCCTGCCAGAATGGACTTTACCCTCAGGAAATGTAAGCCAAAATAAACTCTTTTCCTCCTTAATTGGTTATGGACAGGTATTTGTTCATTGAAATAAGAAAGGAACCAGTGCAGGCTGGTTCTGTCCAGCTCTTGGACTTCCTGTTGAGGAGTGTGATTGCTGGCTCCTTGTTGCTTGTACAGATGACTCACTTTTCTAGATTCCTTCTTTGGCTTCGAAAGTTTGATTAAAACACATCTTGGTCTGGGCCTCTGACTTTATCTTACTTGGAGTTCACTGTGCTTCTTCAATGTATATATTCTCATCTTTCATTAGATTGGGAAAGTTTCAGTTATCATTTTTTTTCTCATATTTGCCTGTCATCTGCTAGGATTTCCACAATGCCTATGATGGTCCGTGATGCTGTGTCACCCACATCTCACTGCTCCTTCTCTCCAATCTCTTTTCTGTCTTTAGCTTCATGAGTTCCATCTTCAACTTCTCCAATTCTCCAATGTTGTCTTCAATTTTGGCTAGTGAATTTTTAGTTTCAGTGTTATACTTTTCAGGTCAGACTTTCTTTTTGGTTTCTTTTTAATTTTCCTATCTTCTTATTGCTCTTCCATATTGATCTGTCTTATTGATTTTCCATAGCATATCAACACATAGTTATCTTGACTTTCTCTAAACCTTCCTTTAGTTGAGCATGTTTTTAAGATAGTTTGTTTGAAGTCTGTCTAGTAGACTTTCCATGAGAGCTTTTTAAAAAATATTTTATTTATTCATTTTCAAAGAGAGAGAGAGAGAGAGAGAGAGAGAGAGAGAGAGAGAGAGAGAGAGCGCACCAGGGCCACCACCTTGTGGGTCTGGTTTATGTGGGTATTGGGGAATTGAACCCTGGGCCTTAGGCACTGGAGGCAAGTGCCTTAACTGCTGAGCCATCTCTCCAGCCCTCCATGAGGGCTTTTTGAAGAAGAGTTTCAGTTGATTCACATTTTTCTCCTTTGGATGACTATTTTTCCATTTTTGGTTCTAAATATGTGACAACCACAGCAATTGGATTTTCCCTTCTCCAGAATTTCCTATTATTGTTATTATTACTATTTTAGTTGGTGATGATAATTTTCCCTAGTCAACTTGATTAGATCTAGAATGGAAAGAAATCTTGAAGTATGTATGTGATAGTATCTAGATTAGGTTCATTGAGATGGGAAGACCCACCCTAACTGTGGATAATAGCATTCCACAAACTGAATAAAACCTCTGCTTTATGACTGTGGATGTAAAACGACCAGCTGTTTCATGCACCTGCTACCACATTTTTCACCCATGATGATATCCTGAAACTGTGAGCCAAGACAAACCCTTCCTTCCTTATGCTGTTTTTTGTCTTGTATCTTTGGTACAGCAAAGAGAAAAGTAACTAATAACATTGTTTTCATTTTATTTTAATCAGTGTCTCTCTGACATGTATCATTCTGAGGTATAAACTCCAGGCCTCTTCAAATTCTTTTCTAAGCCTTTGTCTTTTCCTGGACATGTGTCTTCTTAGTTTCCCCCATATACGTAGCTGCCTTTTATGTCCTAGGACTCAGTGTCTGATTCCTAAAAGGACAAAAAGAAAAACATGGAAAGTGGAGAAGAAAGGGCACTGGCCCATTTTTCCTTTTGTTTACATATATATATATATATATATATATATATATATATATATATATATATATATATACTACTAGAGATGGAACCCATGGCTTTGTACATGCTAAGCATGTGATCTCCCACTGAGCCACATCCTCAGACCTCTCTTTACTTTTTATTTTGAGACAAGGTTTCACTAAGCGTCCCAGGTTGACCTGGATCTCTGTAGCCCAAGCAGACATTATACTAATGATTGTGCTACCTCAGCCTCCTAAGTAGATAGGATCAAAGGTCTGTACCACCTGTCCAGGTAATCACTTCAAGTGTGGGAGGTGTGGAGGTAACAAGTGTTTGCAAGAATGGGAGGAGGTTTACCAGTGGCTGCCTCCCTGTTCATCCTGCCCATGTGATCAGGAGCACCAGTGAGTGATCAAAGCACAAAGCTCAGATATTTGAAGGATAGGATGCTTTCCCCCCATCCTAGTTTTGACAAGCTGTGTGCAGGATGCTCTGGGAACAGGTGCACATCTTCCTGTTATGGATCTGCAGGTGGGATATGGTAGGTTCTACTGTGCAGGAAGGTAAAATTGACCACAATTAACGGACATTAACTACAAGTTTCTGTTTATTTATGGCTTCTTCTAGTAGTTATAATCTTTCAATAAACCCCAGGGTTCTAAAATAATTAAATCAGACAAATAAAGCCAGTGAATTGTCTAGACAAAGGGACAGATTCTTGTTACTTGCTGCTTTTCCATCTTCCTGGAGTCCTTTGATGGTCACATAATTTGTACTGATTTTATAAAGTCCATCATGCTTTATAAGTTATTAAAATGCTGTGTAAGCTTATTTCCAATCCAGACATGAAGCTTCTTTGTGTTTACTTGTATATTGAATCCTTTTTTTTTTTTGGTTTTAAAATTTGTCAAAGAGAAATATAAACCTATATCCAAAAAACCAGCTGCATGCAAAAGTTTATAGTAGTAGTATCTTTTATTTTTTCCTTTGTATTTTTTGACTGACAATTACTCGTAGTTCCCAGCACAATACTTTGGAATACATAAATATTGTGGAATGGATAACTAATATAAACATTATTACATCATGTAATTATTTATTGGTGATGGTGAGCACACTTAAAAATCTATTTTACTAATAATGCCCAGGTATATAAAACATTGTTTGAGTGCTCATTGTAGCATGTAGTACATTCATTGTAGCCAAAAACACACACAAAAAAGTTTGTCATTGGAGAATTTATTAATTGTATATCCTTACAATGGAAAATATTATTCAACAATTAAAAGGAGCAAGACAGTGATATATAGTAAACATGGGTGACCCTCAGAAATGTAGAATAAGTAAAAGAAGTGCCATGCAAAAATTGCATGTGACATGGTACCTATGTAGATTATATTTCATAATATAAGTATTTATAACAAATAGTTGATATCAAAGTATATGGAGAAAAAATTGATTTTGACTCAGAGTTTCAGAGGTTTTAGTCTATGGATGCTTGGTGGATGCCATTGCTTTTGGGCATATCATGAGGCAGAATTGTGATGGAGAGAACATGCTGGAACAAATCTGCACACTTTTGGCAGCCAGAAAGGAGGGGGGAGAGATAGAGATAAATAGATAGATAGATAAATAGATAGATAGATAGAAGATCTAGATAGATGATCAATAGAGAGAGAATCTGAGGTCTTAAGTCCTCTTGCAAGGGCACACCCCTGACTTCCCTCACTAAGCCACACCTGTCTGAAGTTCTACCACCTCCTTACATCATCACAGCGGGTGACTAAGCCTGTCCTGTGGACCTTGGAGTACATTCAAATTTACACCATAACAATCCCATTTACATGAAATACGAAGAAAATGCAAATCTATGAGCAGAAAGGAAAGTAGATTTGTCATTGTCAGAGCCTGGAGATGGGAATATGAATGGACTGTAAATAGACGTGAGGGATCTCATTATGGCTCTAAAAGTTTTCTAAAACTACACTATGGTGTCACACAACTTGGTGAAAAATCCTTTCCATGTGCACTTAAAATTGGTGAATATTATAAAATATATTTTAAAACAGTTCAAAAAGACCCTAATGCCATCGGATCAGTGAAAAGTCATGTAATGTGCAACTATAAAAGTAGTCACTGCAGAGAAAATATACAAACAGCAGGTGTTTTATGTGTGTGCATGCATGCATGTGTGTACCACATTTCACGGTTTGTTTTATGATAGAGAAAAAATGTTGGTTTAGCTGTATAAAATAATTCTTAAAGAAAAAAATTGAATGTAAAATTATCCAAAAATTAGTCTCTATTTCTGTCATCGAACAAATACTTGCAGTTTCATTTAATATGAGATTCCCGTATTTCCACCTATGCCCTAGGAATTTCAGAACTCATTACCTTCATTGGATGTTTCTGTCCTAGGTTTCTTCATGGTGAAGGAGCATTCTTTGATTAGAATGGAGTCTCCCAACACTTACCAGCCCATGTAATTTTCCCAATGCAGATTCCCTTTTAGGAAGTGGCTTGCTTGAAAATTCTCTGCTCAGTAGGTTTTAAGTTTGTAATGGGGAAATTTTGGCACAGCTATATCTGCCTTTTTTTTTTCGCTGCATTTCCCCACCGAGTTCCTGTTCTCTAATGCAAAAGAATTATACACGGGGACAGAAATATGTACTTCTTATCACACATTTATTCTACTTAAATCAGTTAAGGGAAGGGGGAATTGGATAGGAAAGCCACCCAGTCACAAGTGTTCTGTGAGGTTCATAAAATCATTATTAAAGTGCACAGAATGACCCCCAAAAATGGAGACAAAAGGAAATAGCACACATGTTAAAGAGAAAAGTCCCTTCCTCCCTGTCTCTGATTCCTGTACCGAGATCAGAGTGGGGGAGAGGCACCACTCACTGCCCGGCCCTGCCCATCTCCAGCCAGCAGTCCAGACGGGGAAAAAAAGCCACTTGCCCAAGTTTAAGTCAGGACTTTTAAAGATTTCTTTGCTGGGGAAGTGGCAACGCTCTGGCCTGGGAGTGTCCTTGATAGTGTGACATGAGGTCACCTGTCTGAGGCTATGTCCTCTACCTGTGAGAGGGGTCTTCCTCCTAATCCCTCTCAAGTTCAGTTTATAAAGTCAGACATTAAAAATTCTACTGATTTAGATAATTTGTAGATAGGTCAAGTAGCTCTGACTTTTGCTGGTGAACCAGAGAATAGCAGAGGTCTCAGGCAGAGCAGATGGTACATGAACACTGGCCCAGGCTCCCTGTCTCTGAGACACTAGCGTATCTTGAGTTACTCAGTGTTGGGTTCCACCCCTCCCCATGCCTTCCTGTTACAATTTCCCCAACTATAGGATTTCTTCTGCTCTGTACACATTGATGCTCCCCTCCAGTTGCAGTGGATCCACCCTACAATGTAGTAAGAAATGATCATTTGAACAGCACTAATGGATTTTTACTGAGGTTGCAAAAGGAAGTGGGTGAGTGATCCCTAATGTTTGAGTCTTTTAATGAGATATCAGTATAGCTAGGTGAGGGTATCAACTGCCACAGGAAAACATGCAAATAGAGCCACTTTTATCAAAGAAAAGGGAGAACCTGCTTCCCACTGACCAGTTAGCTGTTATCCAACCACAATTTGTTCTTTCGCTGGACTTCTGATCTTGCTTTATCAGGACTGGTCTCCTCTCAGCCTCCAGTCGGGGCAGCGCAGGCACAGAGCAAGTATTCATCAGGCTGCTACACTTAAGAGATGGGCTTTTGGATTTCTCAGTGTAGCTTTTAAGGACTTTTGCTTTGGTGGGTGAGCTCACTTCTCTTTGTTTTAAATGTCATCACTGAATAATATGGGATATTTTAATATCAAAACTAAATAACATGGGTCACAATTTCCTTTCATTTATTTTTTTATTGCTGGACATTTCCTAGGATCTCTTATGTGTACCCAGTGATCTCTAGTCAGCTGTACCTATATCTTGGTGCCTCTCCCTGAAAATCCTCCCTCAGGTGGCCATTGAGAGTAGGTGCATAAATACCAAGCTGTGCTTTTACCTCACTGCTAGAATTTTCCTGTGGGATTAAGCTCAAAGTAGCTGTTCTCCATAGTAGCTAGTTTAACAGTTTATCTCATGTTGTCTGTATTTTCTTTCCTAAATCACCCCCACCCCCTAATACATGGTAGGACTTTGCTAAAAGGGCACAGAGGATACGGGGGTAAGGGAAGTTGAAACTGAAGCCCCAGGTTGTCTCCACTGAGATTCCGGTAGGAGCTTTGCCACCCCCCACCCTTAACCCTAAAACTCCCAGCTCCCTAAGCAGGCCACAATGAACCCTGCGTTCTCACCCCAGCAGGGTTGACAATAGGTGACAGTTTCTCCATAAAGCTGCCACCACCTGGCTCATGTCCAGAATTACGTATTTCCCTCCACTCAAGTTATGCAAATTATGTATTCACAGATTATCTGCCCTCACCTATCCACTCGTGAGGAACCCACTCACCACCCTGCTTAACCAATCCCTTTGCTCTCCCCTGCCCCTAATTCTCCTGGCTTCTCTCTATAATTATAACCTCTCTACATACAATAAACGATACATCTACTCATTGCGTCCATGACGGCTGTGTTCCGAGAGTTTTCTCTCATATTTCGCTGGCTTGCACCCTGCTTGCACACCCAGCTCTGTGGAACCACCCTGCTTCCTTCCAGCTCAGCCACCGACTGAATGCAGCTACCATGGTGTGGTGTGAGCTGCCACCAGAGCCCCAGGGGAAATGGAACGACAATGCATCACTTTCACTAAAATCCTTTTCTTTAGGATCTATTTCTAGTATTCTGGTAGATCCTAAGCAAAACTCTCAAACTAATTTTTAAAAATTATTTATTTGTTGGGCTGGAGAGATGGCCCAGCGGTTAAGGCACTTGCCTCCAGTGCCTAAGACCTGGGTTCAATTCCCCAGGACCCACATAAGCCAGATGCTCTCTCTCTCTCTCTCTCTCTCTCTCTCTCTCTCTCTCTCTCTCTCTCTCTCTCTCTCTCTCTCTCTCTCTCTCTGCTTGAAAATGAAAAAATAAAATATTAAAAAAAAACCTTTAAAAAAATTATTTATTTGCAAAGAGAGAAGAGAGAGAAGGGGGAGGGAGAGGGAGAATGAGAGAGAGAATTGGTGCACCATAGTCTCTAGCCACTGCAAACAAACTCCAGATGTATGCACCACTTTGTACATCTGGCCTGGGAATTGAACCCAGGTTGTTAGGCATTGCAGGTGAGTGCCTTAACCATTGAGCAATCTCTCCAGTCCTCAAACTCATTTTGAAGTGTAAAGATTAATGTGGGAAAAGTAGGAGCTCAGAGTTCTCCAGAGAATTGTCTTTTTATTCTTTGGAGTGAGACCTACACTGCTATAAGCACCTGCATTTAGTAAATTATGAATTAAATAATTTATTCTGTGACTGCTTTGATGTCCAAGTACTACCTACAATATAGTTTTATGGCAAATCAATTCCACATTCCAAACAACTACTTCCTGGTATATCTTATGCCATGTATGCTGCCTGTGCTATTTTAATAACATAATGTTATTATAATTTTATTATAATAACTTTATTATAATAACATAAAGTCTACTTTTACCAAAACACCAGATGTGATCATTGTGGTCACAGTGTGCTGAGCTTCTGCTAAAGCAGCATATGTGTTATGCTGAGACAGATCGTGGTCACGAGTTATGAGCTGCTCCTCTCATAGGCGAGTACTGCACAGGATTTAAGAGTCTCACTTTCCACCAAAATATCAGTAAAGTGATTTCTGTAGCACATCAAAAGAGTCATTCACTGTGATCACATGGGATTTTTCCCAGGGAAGCGTGGATAACTCAACACATGGAAATCTATGAATGTGATTTCTAGAGTGAAGGACAAAGCCACATGGTTGTCTTGCTAGATACAGAAAATGCTTTTAACAAATGCAACATTCTTTTGTGCTAAAATTTTCAACAAATTAGGTATAGATGGAATGTTCCTCAACATGATAGAGGTTTCAAAGACGAGCCCACACCTCTCATTACATCTAATGATGGCAAGTTGAAAGCTTTTTCCTCTAAGGTGAGGGGAGGATCCAAATCAGGATTCTGACCATTGTGTTCAGCATAAAACATAAGATTAGTAGTGTTGCCAAGGTCATCTAGCACAAAGAACAAATCTAGAGATACCATACTTCCACCATTCAAACTATATTATAAAGCTATAGTAATTAGAACAGTAGGGTACTGACATAAAAATAGCCACATAAACCAACAAAATAGAACAGAGAGGCTAAAAATGAATTCAGATATCTTTGTTCAATTGATTTTCAGCAAAGATGTTAAGAATACACAGTGGGAAAATTGTATACCCACACACAGAAGAATGAAGCTGGACCTAAGTTATTTCCTATCACATACAAAAATCAACTAAAAATTTATTAAAATTTTAAACATTGGCCCTGAAACTACAAAATTCTCAGAAGAACACATAGGAGGAAACTACATAATTTTTATTTGGGCAATTATTTTTGGATTTGACCCCAAAGGTTCAGGCAGCAATGACAAAAATAAGATGAATGGGATAACATCAAGCTGAAAAGCTTCTGCATTGCAGTGATTTAGACTGAATTTCTTCATTGCCCTCAGAGCTTAGTGCCCTGACCCCACACATTATCCCCCATCTGCTCCACTTCCAAAGCTTGCTTTAGAAACAAGTGGGAAGAGTGGGGATGAGGTTTAGACAGGACCTTTGCACATATGGCGTGGGACTGTGGCCTGATGGATTTCTCATATGTTTTTATGGCTCACTTGTACTTGGGATGAAGGGAAGGCAATGGGAAAACAGAAACTTCTGAGAATGACCCTACTTTCAGGAAAGGGAATTATAGGTATGCTCACAGTGTGGGGAAGGAAAACAGGGCTCAGAACTGGAAGGCCTGAGGTGGAGCCCTGCCTTCTCCACTAATTATCTGAGATAACTCATGCAACCACTCTGAAGGAAAGTTCCCTCATCTATAAAACATAGATAAAACAAAACCTGCCTCCTTCTGTTACAGGCTCTTATGAAGATATGAAAATGCTTTATGAACTATAAAGGATGATAGAGGTACTAATTATTAGAACTATAACATTATAGTCAGAGTTATTTCTTAAGGAAACAAGCAATAACCCTGGGGGCAAACTCTGGATATGCTAAGTTCAATTTCTCAGGCCATTCTTTTTCTTTAGGGATTTGCAATATGATATTTTCAAAAGCAATGATCAGTTTCATTTTTCTAAACTGTATTGCTTGATGTTTGGGAAGGAGAGATATAGGGCTTAAATTAGAACAATAAAGAGATTCTTTTGTAGATTGGGATTCAGGGAAAGCACAACTTGGGACCAGGAAGGAATCATGCAGTGTGGGTTTGGAGACATGGTAGAGTTCATATTTTCCATGCCAGTTGAACCCAGGCAAGTATGTTTTATAGAGGCCTTACTAGGTTATTGATTCGCTTCAAGTGAGTGTAGTTGTAGGGCTGGAGAGACGGCTTGGTGGATAAAGTGCTTATGATGCAAGCATGATGACCTGAGTTTTGATCCCCAGGACCCATGGAAAACGCCGGTATGGTGGTGAGTGTCTGTGATCCCAGTGCTGGGAAGGCAGAGACAGAGGCTCAATGGCTACCTAGTTAAGCCAAATCAGTGAGCTCAAGGTTCAGTGAGAGACCCTGTCTCAAAAAGTCAGGTGGAGAGATTGATCTCTGGCCTATATATGCACACGTGCACATGCGCACCCTCACATATATAAATATGCGTACACACATGCACATATACCTGCCAAAAGCAATTGTAGCTCAGAATAGTTTTAAACACTCTGAAGAATGGAATCAACATATTAATGTATGCATTAAAAATCATCCTATTGCTCATCTTCTCTGGAGTTTGCAGCCTGCTTCCTCCTTTGTTAGAAGAACTATCCACTTAAGAGGTACCATGAAGTTGCTCTAACTTTAAATTCAGACTTGGAAATGTTAAAGCTGCGCAGCCTGAGCTGAATAGAAATGTGGCCGCAAAGCGTAAAGGAAGTCAATGAAAACAGGATTTTAATATTTTAGAAGCTGTTTCCTCGGCTGCATTGGAAATCTAAATAGAACGGTGCGGGGGCATGGGAATTAGAAGCCGAACATGAAACCTGCCAGGACAAGGAGAGATACACATCTGCCTGGCTCTGCTGTCCATCATAAATAAGGAATCATTCACCAATAGCTCCAGATGGGAAGGCCCTCTTTGTCCTTTGCAAATTCAAGGAATAAAAAGCAAGCGTACTTAGGTACACAGGTGAAGCTTTGAGACGAGGCAATTTGGGCCTAGCTGTCACGCTCTTAAAGGTTTCTGTCTTGAACCGTATTCTTGGAAGATGCCCAGAGCTCTCTGGTTACATCAAATCACTTTCATGTCCACATCCATTTCCTGTTACCAATATCTTCAGATCTGAATTTTTTCTCTCTGTTGCTCACATTCTTATTGCAAAAAATTAATTAATTAAATTTTGCCTCCCCATTCCCCATCACTTTTAGATGCATATTAAAAGTACCTACTACCCAGAAACACTCAGAGAGAGTTGATTGTTAATGCTGAACGATGGGTAACATCACTTTACCTTTGATTCAGCTAATAGGACTGTCAGATCGGTGGGTGAAAATGTATAAAGTCTGACAAAATGCCAACGGATGACATCAAATCGTGAGCCAGGAGCACTCCTGTGGAGTGGGTCCTCCAGTGACAGGTCAGGAATTTGTCTTCTGGGAGAGCATTTCACCTCAGCTCAGATTAATCGCCCAGTGTGTCAGCTTTGTGCTTTGAATTTGAAAAGACCAATGTAAACACAAACTGTGATGGATCATGATGGTAGTGAGGGTGCTAATGACAGAAAGATAGATAAGAGCTTTAGGGAAGTGTGATGTTAAGCATATCTATGTATGCATATATATATATATACATATATATATATATATTTTCTTTTTGATCTAAGGAAATAGTGTTTGAATCCATACAGGAATCCACCAAGTTTGTTTCCAATATGGCATCTTGCTTTGCTTCCATTCATAATGATTTTCAGCTTTCACACACACCCGGTACTGCCTCTCAGCTCTACATCTGTTTTCCCATCTCTTTGGCTGCTAGTAATGACTGCAGAAAAGAATCCATAAAACTAAATGGTCTATAGTTATCTTTGAAAAGATTTAACTGGCCACACCTTAGAAAGAGTTCCTTCTTTTGAATATGTTGTGCAATCAAATGCTTTCTTCCCCTCCTTCTGTCTTCCAATCAATTTGGGGCCTAAGGCTGGTGTAATCCATCGCTGACAGATCTATTTAACGAGTCTGGCTTGGAGCACTCATAGCTGAGGGTTAGGTTTTATCTTATTTCATCTTGATTAGTAATCTACAAGAAAGCTTCAGCGTGCTAATGGAATTAAATTTGTAGTGTGAACAAAGCTGGGAGACACTGAAAAGACAGAGGTCAGTCCAGACAGATCCGGCGTGGGGTAGGCAGGTGGGAAGGACTCCAGTGACCTCTGCGGAGGGGCTCTGAAGGTTGACAGAAGTCCCAAGGCTCCACTAGCTTCCTCCCCTGGATCTGAGGGGCTGCAGCTTGCTTGGCGGCCCAGCTCAGAGATCTTTTGCAATGTGTTACTCACTGCTAGCTCATGCCAATTTTGGAAAAATAATCAGAAACATAGGTTTTCATATTAAGGATGAAACCAGAATGCAGTAGTGTCAGACAGATCTGAAGGCAGCACTTCCTTAAAGGCTAGTTTGCTGGGAAGTGTTTCAAGAGCAGGTTTCACCAGATACACTGGTGGGTATTCCTTGCTCTGGTCAATTCCCTTGACCTATCAAATTGCTTCTAGAGCTGCTCCTCTACCGGGAGAAAAATGCAGCCTCAACCTCTTCAACCAGAAACACTTTCTCGCACTTGAACAAGCTTGGAAAATCTTAACTTGTTCTCTCTGGCCCAGGCACTCTTTCTTATGGAATTAGTCCATGATGTATACTCTGATTTTTCCTCCTTTTGAGATTGCCATGGTTTGATTGTATTCTGCAGATTTCATGTGCTGGAAACTTAAAACCCTATGCAAAGCGGTTGAGAGGTGGAACTTTGAAGAGGTAATTATGTCAAAACTGCTCTGCCTTCGAGAATGGATTAATGTCATTTTCTCGGGAGTGGGTATCTTATAAAAGGATGAGTTTGGCCTGCTTCCTATCTCTCTCCTATGCTCATGCCCTCTGCCATAGATGATGTGGCAGGAAGGACCTCACTAGATGTCAGGACATGGATGTTGGGCTTCTCAGCTTATAGAACTATGAGAATAAATTTTTTCCATAATTAGCAGCCAGTGGTATTCTGTCATAGCAACATGAAACGGACCTAGACAGTGATATAAATGCTTTTCCCACGAGATCTGAGCTAACCCAGCTGTTCTGAGTTGTGGGAGGAGCCGTGGGCCTAGTCATACATAGTGGATTATTTATTCTCTATTTCTTTGCTTGTTGCTTTTGGTAACTTTCAAGAAATAAAGAAGGGGGCTGGAGAGATGGCTCAGCGGTTAAGGCACTTGCCTCCAGTGCCTAAGGTCCCGGGTTCAATTCCCCAGTACCCACATATGCCAGACCCACAAGGTGGTGGCCCTGGTGTGCGCTCTCTCTCTCTCTCTCTCTCTCTCTCTCTCTGTATTTCTCTGATTGGAAATGAATAAATAAAATATTAAAAAAATAAAGAAAGAAATCATAATTTTGAAGTGAGAAGGGAAACTAGAGTTAAAGTAAAAAAATCTTTTTATTCCATTCTGCCCAAACCCAAGACTCAGGAAGAAAGACTTGTCCAGAGTATTTAGGACTAAAATCAATGGAACTGGAATGTGGCTGGACCTCAGCCACTCAGTCCATTCTCTCTCTAGGACATCTTCTAGGACATCTCTGTGTTCCCCAGCATGTAGATTGAAAGCAGATGGAAATCTATTCAGGATGCCATGGTGACATTCATTAGATAACATGGCTTTTGATGAATTTCTGTCAGAGGACCAGGGATTTTGAATATTTAGGAAAAAATCTTAGTATATGTTCTGTGGGATTAAAAGAAAGCAAGCAAGCTACTTTTCCCTTGTATCCTTTGCTCACAGGAACTATTACTTCTGAAATTTTCAGAGGTTTAAGAACAAGAACTGATGAGCATAGGGGAAAAATTCAGGGAAAGAATTTGATTCTTATAAACAGTTAGAAATTACCTGGCAATTTCAAAGCCACTTTTACATCCCAGTTCCTTGGTTTGGTGAATAAACTTTCATAACATCTGGAAAGATGAAAGTGTCAGACAAATGATCCTTCCCAAGAACCCAGGCTTTCCTTGGAGTAACAATTTAAGTGCATTTTTGCTGAGATGACTTGAGAAGAGGTGTCTTTCACATCAAAATTAGCCACTTCAGAACAAATTGGAAGATGGATGAGAGGAGCTATTTTCCATTTTAGTTTTAGTGAAGCTTTTATGGTGTGACTGGAACATACATACCCTTGCTCCTACTTACTCCTCATAATATATATCTGTGAAAAGAAATAATGGTTGTAGAATTTTAGTTTGTTTTGAAGGTTGTTTTTATGCTTTAAAATGAATGCTACAAGTACAAATATAAGTGTGATCATATTTAATATCTTTGGTTTAAACTTCTCACTTCAAAAGGTAGTGATGAGGGAGGGGTTCCTAACACCTAGGAGTTTGTGGCAGGCCTCAGGAAGTATAAATTTTAATTGGCTTTAAGTAGAAAAAAAATCCCCATGTTTTGCCCACAAAAATAGATGTGGCCTTTAAAAAATTTTTATTTTTAAATAAAATAGTGCTAGTACATGGACTTTTCCCCCATCAAAAAAACAAAGGTAACGTGCTTGAATTCTGTAAGTTTCATGGCTTTTGGGAACATGTGGCCCATGCTGTGTAGCATGCATCTAGAGGGTTGGAAAAGCTTCACTTGAAGAAAAAAGGGAAATAGTGGAAAGGGAAACCAAAGGAAAAAAAATAAAGTCAAGTTGAAATCAAAGGAAGGGTAAAAATGTCAATGGGAAAATAGGAGAGTCCAAATCTTCTTGAATATTTTATGGCGTGCTTGAGAGCAAGCTTGATCACCCAGAGGACACACCACAGGGATTAGTGTTCGAAAATGAACAACAGATGTTGGATGTCAACAGACAATATCCCAGTGGGTGAAGAAGCCTTTAGGGTGAAAGACTATATCTTCAGGTGGTCTCTGCTTGTTTGGGTAAATCTTTGATGAGGAATATGTTTCGTTTGCCACTGTTGGGGTGTCATTGGAGCAAACCAATGATTTTTCTAGTAAATATTCTGCAAAGTTTGTGAGGGAAATTTAGTCAGATCATTTACAGAACATCTTCTAGATATAAATCACTGTACTTTGTCATAAACCCTTTACTAGAGTTATTTCCCCCCCCCAGGAATGATACCTCCTTAAATATGCCTTTCCTGGCTGCTATATTTATAAGGTGTCTCTACCTTACTCCTTAGTGACTGGTTTTTCTATCTGCCACTTTATTATCTTCATAACACTTTCTGAAATTTTATGTATATATAATTTTCTTCTTCATTATTGTCTGTCTTACCAGGTTGTAAATTCTACAAAAGTAGAGATCAGCTTATTTCCTTCATCACAGTATTCCCAGTGCCTAGAATAGAACCCAGCACAGTACATGGTGGGAACTTAAGACCACATTCAGTGATATTTTAGACACAACACTTAACTCTAGAACTTGAATAAAGACCACCGAGTATATCATTATGACAAACAGAAAATGTGTAATCACAGAGAAGAGAGAAGCAATTTACAACTTACATGTTCTTCACATTTTCTTGATTAACTTGTTTCAGAAAGTACCAGATCTTGTAGCTCTGATTAAGATGAGTATCTTTTTATTTTTTAACATTTTTTTTTATTTATTTGTGAGTAGAGAGGGGGGAAGGTATTTCAGGGTCTCATGCTGCTGCAAATGAACTCCAGATGCATGTACCACTTTTTGCATCTGGCTTTACATGGGTACTGGGAAATAAAGCCCAAGCAGGTAGATGTTGTAAGCAAGTGCTTCTAACCACTAAGCTATCTCCACAGCCATCTGTATCTTTTTTTTTTACAGTTTTTGATTGAAATATATTGATTATTCATAATAGTGTGTTTCATTATTACATTTTCATAATGCATTAAATATACTTTGATCTTATTTCACTCCTCACACCCTGTTGGTCCTCTCTCTCTCCTGTTACCCTCATACCCTCTGTTAGTCCTCTCTCTCTCTCTCTTCTGTTAATCCCTTTTTCCAAATAGTCCCTCCTTCTACTTTAATGTCTCTATATTTTACTTTTTAAAAATTCTTTATTTTTTTCTATTTTTGAAATTTTTATACATGTATATTATGTATTTTGATATTATCCCCCTAAATACCTCTCTTATCCCTTCCTCCTCGCATTAACACCCTTATTCTTCTACATCAATCCTCGATGTTCATGCCTTTTAAATTTTGACCCAATGAGTTCACTGAGGATTCCTTCATGATCATGGGTGGAAGGTTATTTATTATGGAGCAGACACCTTACAAGAGGCTATACTGCTGATGAACCTTACTCCCTTCTCCCAACAATCATTAGCTGCCATTAGTTATTCTGGGAGGTGCGGCGTCTCATATGACCTTCCCCCAACAATGATGAAGTACTGCCAGGCTCATTCTTGTGCAGGAAACCACAGCTGCTGTGAATTCATGAGTGCAATGGCCACGTTGGATCTAGAAGTCCAGCATTCCCATGGCCCTCCTATGCATCATCCTGCTCTTAAATTCTTTCCACACCCATTTCCACAAGGTTCCCTGAGTCTTGGAGTGGATGGTTTAGATGTGCTGTTTGAGGTTGAGCACATAGTAATCACTTATTCTTGGCAATTTTACCCGCTATGCATCTATGCACTGACCACAGCCTATTGTGGTAAGAAACTTCTGTGATCAAGGCTTCAAGTGGTGCTAGGTTATGGGAACAAAAGATGATTAGAAGGCAGTTTATGTGCTGTCCATTTAGCATAACCACAGCAGTACATTCCCCACTAGGGCCTGTGTTTCTCGCCATAGGTGTTCCCAGGTTTTCAGTAACAGGCATGGAATCTCTCCTGTGGAGAGGGCCTCAAATCCAATCAGAGAGTGGTTGGCAAGCTGGGTATATTTGCGAAACTTGCTTGGAAGGCCGGGCCAGGCTGCAAATGCTGTCTTACTATCAGTCAGATCTTGGGAGCATCAAATAAATGTTTTGATTTTTTTTCCCATCTTACCTGCCCACTGCTTTCAATAAAAAATGCTTGAGTTTATTGTTCATTTTTTAGAAATCTGGATACTGACTACTCTGCCAAAAATTTAACCTATTTACTTATAAAGTATATATTCTTGGATTATATGCTAAGCAGCAGGACATTCCAAGGTGAATAATGCAAAGTTTTAATTCTAAATGGGAATTGTTATTAATAGTCAACACACTTCCAGACGGTGTGATTAGTGAGATTCTATGCTTATTGCTCAAAGAAGAGGGTACAAAACCCTTAGGAGCCTGCAGCCTCTAGCTTTGTTTCTTTTTTTGAGACATTAGTGGGAAAGGGAAAGGGGCAGAAGATGTTTTTTACCTACATTCACTAAAAATAATATTAAGGAATTTAATAACTATGATTCAAAAATTAACAGCATCTTAAGTTATTAACACAATTACTTGCAGAGACATTTCATTGAACCCTGCTCTTTCCATTAAGTTGATTTCTGTTTTGTAAGGGCTTAGTTATATTTGACAGTAAGATTAAGGTCCTACTGTGTTGCTTGGTACTTTGGAAGGAAAAATGAGATAGACAAACTCTAACTACAAGGAGCTCAAAGTCTGGAGGCATAGAACAGGGGTGTATGTTCAATATCCAATGTCCAATTAGCTCAGAAAAGGGTCTGTTAATTCTTTAAGAAATGAAAAGAAAAAAGAAAATGGGGAGCTAATTCAAGCCAAGGGTCTCTCCCTTGTTGAGAAGAGTTTGTCTGCTAAACCTCCTCTGAGTCTTGAGATCATGAAGACAGGAGGTGCAATGATCACTTTGCCTCAATGTTGACAGGCCATATTTGACACTAGCGAGCTTATCACATGGCTTCAAGTTTATTCTTGATCTAATTAAGCACTGAGACTGTGGACATGATGCTGCAGCTTTAGGAGTTTGCTAGGACATGAAATTAAGAGTTTAAAAAACATTTATTGTTAATTGAAACACTGTATGAACTAGTTTTGTGATGATACTGCCATTTCCCTCCTCCCTGTCCCCAACCTGCTGAGGGCCCTCATTTGGATTACTCGAACAGCCCAGGGGGTGGGGGGTATGAATTGTACAACCACTAGCCAGTTTTGTGTGTTTGTTGTTGAGGGGGGGCAATGTCTCTGGTTATTTTTCTCCACCATGGTTCTTACAATATTTCTACCTCCTTTCCCCCAAAGTTCCTGAGTCATTGTGGGTAAGTTTTAAGTGTGCTTTCCTGTTGAGATTCTAAGAGTCTCTGGATTTCTGCTCTGGACTATGTTGGGTATCCTCAGTGTCTGTCTCCATTACCCTTTCATAGGTTATCTGACTTGCTGTGGAGGTAGCTCTTGCTCATCTCACCACTTCCTCAAAGTTTTTGTTTGGATCTTAGATGATGAGTTAGGAGTGGCTCATCTGCCTGGTTCATCTCAGATCCTGTTAGTGGAATTGGGTTGTCCACAGTACTCATTGCCTTCTGAAAAATACATACAGAATCTCCAACAGAGAGTGAGATTAGTATTGATTAAATGAGACAAACATTGTTAATTTGGAGAGATTCTAATGGGTGTAGCCTCTCTGTAGGCCCATGGTTAGTGGGGACTTCTCCTTGGAGTCCAAGTTCTTGGTCTCCATAAGAATTTGCCCTGGAGATAAGCCAGTGAGACAGAAACCAACGATCTTCATCACAAAGGTCCCTAAACTCACAATCTTAAAGCAGCCTTAATACTCATCCACCACGACTCAGGGAACTATGCGGAAGAGGGGGCGGAAAGATTGTAAGAGCCGTGGTGGGTGGTGGGGGAGACTATCCAGAGGTATGGCACCCTACAGCAACAAAACACTTGAGCCAGGAGGTCGGGCTGAGTACCAGGCTATCCAGGGCCCCCTGCCACAAGGACTGATCCAGATGGTACACGGAGGAGGATATCCAGCTGATTGGGGATGGGGAGAGGGGCATTGGGGAATTGGGGATAACAGCTCATCGTTTGCCCACTGAATAATGTAACACAGTATGGACAATAAATATATATTAAAAAAAATTTGTCCTGGAGCCCAGGTTCTTGGTCCCCATAAGATTTTGCCATGGATCCCAGTTCTAGTTAAGGGTTCCTTGTCACTGAGCAGATCTCTTAGCCAATCATTAAGCTGTTGATTACCCACCTAGGTTTAGTGCCACTATTGCACAGATGAGCACTTCTTGACTTGCTGGTCTCTCCCATAAAGCAATGTGTTCAGCCTTCTTTTGGTATCAGTCTGTATTGTAAATCAGTGGTCTCTGCTTTCTCCCAATATCATTGACCAATTTCCCCTGGCAGCTCTTGTAATGCCTTCCAACATTACATACGCTACCATCCGTGAGCTGGTTACCATTCTGAAACTAGCAGGGTCTCTCAGTGTTGTGTGATGACATTCTGTGGTTTCTTCAGCAATAGCATCTTACCTTTGGCCTGGGGCACGTATTAAAGAGCTTTGACAAAAGTCCATCTTGTTTTGGGGACATCATGGGTCTCTTTGATCAACAGCTTAGTGTGGGAAGGAACCAATGACTGGGACAGGGAGTTGCAGGCTTGAGCAATTTGTCTTTGGGTTAGGCTTCCTCCCATTACATTCATGGTCCCTCATGCCAAGTGATGCCCACAGCTTCTTCAGGAGCTTACTGTATGTAAGTGAGGATTTTATGTATCCATTCATTATTGGTTTAGCTTATTGTATAAGCCCCCCATACTCCCATACTCCCCCATTCCTTCCATCCCCCTTTACAGTCTCAATTTACCTGTCAGGTCTGCAAATTCCCACCACCAGAGATCTACAGAGAGGCTTTACCCATTAGAATCTGGCTAAATTAGCAATGCTTATCTCCTTTTACCTATACTAATCTCACTCTCTGATGGTGATTCTGTTTTTATCTTTCAGAAGGCAGTGAGAGCTATGGACAATCCAATTCCACCAAAAAGACAAAGGACGATGTCTGACATCCTGGTAGGAGATGAACCACTCCCAGCCTATCATATAGGACTCAAATGAAACCTATGAGAGAATGGCAAGATAAACAAGAGACCTATCACCACAGCAAATTAGAAAACCCATGAAAGGACAATGGAGAAAGACACCAGTGATACGCAACACAACCCAAAGTAGAAGTCCAAAGACACTTAAGATCTCAAAAATAAGGAAGACTTAAAACTCACCCACCATGACTCAGGGAACTGAGCGGAAGAGGGAGCAAAAAGATTGTAAGAGCCATGGTGGGGGATATCCAGAGACATTGCCCCCCTCAGCAACAACACACTAAGAGGGAAGAAAACCTGGCTACCTCTTGTGCTATTCATAACCCCCCACCCCATGGACTGATCCAGTATACCCACTGAGTAGGTCCCCAGGGAGTTAGGGACAGGTTGGAGGGAAATGGGGGTGCCATCTCAAGATTTGCTCATACAATGTATCAAATTATTAACAATAATGATTTTTTTTAAAAAAAAGAATTTGCCTTGGATTCTAGTTCTAGCTAAGAGTTCCTTGCCACTGAGCAGATCTCTTAGCAAATCAACAAGCTGTTGATTATCCACCTAGGTTAAGTGCCACTATTGCATAAGATTTTTTTAATAAAAGCAAATTTATCCTACTTGAAGGAATTTAATTGGACATTAGATCTAGTCTGATATTAAAGTGTTGCTTTTGTTACTTGATGGTGAGACATTGCTATTACTTTAATGTCTTGACTTGGTGGAGGTCATACACATCAGAAGATGCCATAGGAAAATCACTGGATACATAAAAGTAAGTAGGATGACAAGATATATAAAGAAAGAAATTGGTCTTCAAATTTATACTGCAGGACTATAAACAGAATTTGGTGTTAAACAATTTTACAGTATTGCTGTGACCTTCCTTTTGCGATGAAGATATCATTGGCAGTTCAAGAGTTCCACACACCTCTGATTTAAATTAGATGTTTAAATCTCTTTCTTTAATCTGAACTAATACACTTTTAAACATTTTAAACAAGATTCTCAGTGTTGTAGGTATAAAAATGTTAATATGAAAATATTAGTAGAAATGATAGTAGTGTGCTATTATCTTTCCATCATAATTTGATTTAAGAATAAATCCATTGAAGTAATGAGCCATCCATTAAAGAGGACAGTGGATAAGACAGGCTAGAGTTGGGTGAGTAACCATGACCCCAGTATTTTAGAGTACAAAGAAATAATTCATTCACTTACCAAACCAGAATCCCTTCCTTTCAAGAGTTTACCATCTGGTAAGTTATGAGACATTTAGTAACTATTCTGATATGATTCACATTATAAGATAGAGGCTCATATGACATGCTATGGAACCCAGAAAAAAATTCCTGTCTTGCATTGTATAGTCATTGAAGACTTCCAGAGAAAGATGCAGGTTGAATTGCCCAAACAGAACTTTTCAGAGTAAAATGAGGGACTGAAATTTGGGTGTAGATAGGGATGGGCTTTCCAAGTAGAATGCTGCAGAGAACCTATCACCATCAAAGAGCAAGTAGCTTACTGTTGCTGGAATACAGAGCACGTAGGGGGAAATACTAGAAGATGTGATGGCATGCGTATTTGTCTGGGTTCTCTAGAGGAACAGAACTAATAGAACAAATTGTAGTAAAATGGGATTTATTGGATTAGCACACATAGCAGTCTGCAAACCACAGAGTCAAGGAAGCAGTAGTCACTCAGTCCATATGGCTGGATGCCTCAGTAGTCCAATCATACATCATAATGAAGGCCTAGAGGCTTCCTTGGGAGCTGATGGTCTTCAGTCCAGGCTGGAAGGCTGAGGAAACTTTGTTCCAATGCTGACGAAGGGGTAGATGAACAGGATGGATTCACATGCAAGTCCCAACCAGTACCAGTAGCCAAGCTGTAGGAGAGATTTTCTCCTTTATAAAGCCTTAGGGCCGGGCCTTGCAACCCTTTCCCAGACTTGTTGACTTACTAAGTCTCTTGAATTTCCTTCCTGCAGGGCCTTCCCTGGAAGGGATGATTATTTCTGGCTAACATGACTTCCTGAATCCCCTGAGACTCCTTTCCATCTTCAGTTCAGAGAAAATCTGCTACACAACACTCAAGATTACTGTGGATTGCTAACGGGTCAACTTGACAACAAAACTCAGCCATCTCAGCAAGGTAAGCATTGACTACATCACAAGTGTTTTTTTATGTCTCAAGAACAAACTTGAGTTTATTGAATAGATGGGTGTGGTGGTTACCTTCTCACTAAGGAAACAAAACACCCGACAAAAAACAGCTGATGAAAGGAAAGGGTTTATTTCAGCTTATAGTCTCAAGGGGAAGTCTCATCATGATGGGGACATGTGAACAGACAGCCCCTCACCTCTTCATACATCAGCAAATGGTTGGGAGCAGTCTGAATGAGCAGTTTGAATAAATACTCAGTGGGCTGGATTCATCAGCCCAAAGGCTTGCCCCCAGAAACATACCTCCTCCAACAAGGCTCTGCCTCCCAGAGGCTCCACCAGCTGGGGACTAAGTAGGAAGCTTAATCACAACACTTGAAGGCTATAGGGGACATTTACATTCAAATGGGAGAGCACTTGGACCAGAGAGCATTTGAGAAAGATATTCTAGCATTGACATGGAGTTTAGCTTGGAGTGCTTTAAGATCTATGATGAGGAAGCAGGTAGGTGAAAATGACAATCACTAATGCAGAAAATCCATGACAGGGATGGGTGAGGGGCTTTCTTATATGTTTTCTTCTCTGAATAAAGATCAATAAAAGGATCAATAAAAAAAGTCAATACACTTGTCATGTACCTCACAATTTTTCATCCCCATGAGCTGTTTTTCCCCCCCTGGGAATGTGCTCTTCCTCATGTTCCTGTAAACTCAAAAGTCCTCTCACATTCTCCATTATCCTAAAGTAACCTGTTCTGTGGTTCACTCATCTAGCTCTTCTGAGAAGTGATCTAAAATAGTTTTCTGAATGTGGGCTCCGGAGTCAGACTGTGCGATTTTAACTTCAGCCTAATTTATATTCTGCTTTCATCTGTAAAAGGGGCTAAGGTCAGTATCTATGTTGTAAGCTTGATCGAGTATTAACTGATATGTTAGTTAGCTTTTCATCATGTGACAAAGTAATTGAGATAAACAATTTAGAGAGGAAGATTTATTTGATTTGTGATTTCAGATCATAATCCCATGCCTCAAGGCCTATGGTGAGGCAGAATCATAATGGCAGAGAGCATATGGCAGACTAGAGCTGTTCACAGCCTAGTGGCCATACGGACCTTCTTCCTTCTGCTTGGATCCCATCTAGATTCCCAGCCTATTGGATGGCATCACACACATACAGAATGGGTCTTCCTCCCTGGGTCCCATGTGCCCAACTGTTTCCCAAAACATTCTCACATATATACCCACAAGTGTGTTTTCTCAAAAAATTATTTATTTGCACACATATGCACATGTGTGTGTGTGTACATGCCAGAGTCTTTTGCTGCTTGAAATGAGTGCCCTCCTGGCTTGAATTGAATCCTAGGCCAGCAGGCTTTGCAAGCAACTAATGTGCCATCTCCCCAGCCCCTAGAGCTGTGTGTGTTTATCAGTCTGCTAGGTGTCTTTCAATCCAATCATGTTGACCATCAAGATTACCCATTGCAAATCAGTTCACTAAGGCCAAGCAGCCCAAGAGAACCAAGTATATAATAAGCATTAATATCATCCCTTCTTTAGCACTGTACTCTTTCTACATTTTACTGTAGTTACATATAAACATTGTTCTTACCAGACTGTCAACTCCTTGAGGTTAAGAATCAGTTTTTGATTTGTTTTTAGCTTTACACAGAAGGCATTTATTGATCCATTGTTCTGTTATATGCTGTTTGTTTTGAGTATAGAGTTTTCTTATTTAGAAAAAGAATACATTTCAACCTATGCTTTTCTTTTGGGTTTGAAACATCAGCCTATAATTTTAAATAATTTTAGAGTTTATGACTGATGGTTAAGACATGTTGTCATTCATTTCTACGATGTTCTTGATGGTGACTATTTGGTTAGGCATGCATTCACCAATTTTATTTTTCTGATAGGAAATATGTTCTTCCTTATGATTTGGTTTCTTGACATCTGTACTTTTCTAAAACACATTAATATATATTATCTCAGATCTCATAATGGTTTCATTTTCCTGTTTAGTTTTTGACATGAAAGCATGAAAAAGATTTCCCATCCAAGTTTTTACATGTACAATAACAGTGTGGTCTAATAATTTTAGGCCATGCTTTTTTAATTGAATATTGAGAATATCAGAGTCAAAGTTTTGTTTGTAGCTAGGCTAGTCAATAGCAAATAAACCTTGTTGTCATCCAAGTCTAGTTATGTCATTTCTTTGTTATTTAAAAAAATTTTATGGGCTGGAGAAATGGCTTAGCGGTTAAGGCACTCGCCTCCAGTGCCTAAGGCCCCCGGTTCAATTCCCCAGGACCCACATATGCCAGACCCACAAGGTGGTGGCCCTGGTGTGCTCTCTCTCTCTCTCTCTCTCTCTCTCTCTCTCTCTCTCTGATTGAAAATGAATAAATAAAATAAAATAATAAAAAAATAAAAATAAATTTAAAAAAATTTTATTTACTGACAAATTTTATACATGTATATAATGTATCTTGATCTCAATCCTCTCCCATTACCTTTTCTTGACCCTCCCCCCATTTGACTCCCTTCTGCTGAAACACTTCTTCCTATTTTGATGTGTGTGTGTGTGTGTGTGTGTGTGTGTGCGCGTGCATGACTCCCTGTGTAGTTTATTTAAGGTTGCCTGCATGGGCACGTGTGGGGATTATTTACCAGAGCATATGGATCCTCCCAGCGTCTATACCATTGCAAAAATCTCTCCTACTCTCTCAAGCCACCATCAACTGGGTGTAATTCTTCAAGGAGGGATGGCAACCTCATGCTCTCCTCCATTATCCATGACAGCATGTAGATGGTCCGGTGTTGTATGAGCCTTGTGCAGGTGACAAAAGACACTGTGAGATCATGAATTCAAAAGGTAACCCAAGTTAATTTGGAACTCACTTTGTAGTCCCAGGGTAGCCTTGCACTCACAATGATCCTCCTATCTCAAGCCTCTCAAGTGCTAGGATTATAGACATGGGCCACCATGCCTGGCTGTTATATGGAGCTTTTCAGGTAACCAAAGCTCTCAGTCTGCTGCCCAAAATATTTTCATTTTAAATTGTGTTTATTAGAAATTCTTTAAAATAATGGCTCAAATTTCTATTTTTTACGCATACAATCTCAGGCATAATATCACTGCTAATTTATTAACTCATAACTCAATAAACTATTATTAACTACTTTCCCACATGTTAGGTGCAGGATAACCCAGCCTAATGATTTGAGTTCCAGGTGTTGTGAAGTGCTATTATGTAAGGATTGCCTTGGGAGATGTGGACGAACAGAATAGAGGGCTGTTCATCGGTGTGCTTGCTTTGTCCTTTTAAGTTTTCATCTATACTTTTTGTCTCCCCCCTCTCCCAGCCCCCAGTTTTTCTTCTGTCATGAAGTTGTGCTGGTTCAGGACTAGCTTCTCAAGCCTCCCTCTAGATCCATATGGCACATAAATCCAGGCTGCTGAACATGGAAGTATAGGCACACACTCTCTTCTGAGGGTATCTGGAAGACCATCGAACACTGTCTCATTGCTGGGACAAAACACATGTCCAGAGCTGCTTATAGAAGGAAAGGACTTATTTCACTTACAGTTTTCAGGGGAATTTTCATCATGGCAGGGTATCACATCTTCTCACATCAGCTTGGAGGAAGCAGCAAGTGGGAACTGAGCTAGCACTGGCAAATGAGGTTGGATTACAAAATCCCAAGGCTTGCCCCTAGTGATGCACCTTCTCAAGCAAGACTCCATCTCCCAAAGGTTCCCCAAACTGGGGATCAAGTCTGAGGCTTAATCACAAACACATGAGTCTATGGGGGGGGGGGACATTTCACACCCAAGGGAAACCACTATAATCCCAAAGTGCCTATGGCAATGGGAAGTAGAGCCAGGAGAATCCCAAAGCTCACAGACCAGCTAGACAGATGTTCCCAGTGGCAAAAAGACAACAAAGAGACCCTGCCTTAGAAACAAGGTAGGTAGAGAGAGCCAACACCTCAAGGTTGCTGTCTGATCTCTGTCCCTCACCTCCACATGCACACCGAGGCATGTACACACCCTTCTCCATATTTGGAAACAAATAAAAATAAAACAATTGTGGTACTGATATTGATATAATCATTTTAAATACTCTGAAATGTAGCTCACTAGAATATATTAATTGCATTTATCTTAGGAAAAATGCTCTTAAATCCTTTCTTCCTATCTCTTTCCCATTCATCTTTTTCTTTCCATTTCCCCTCTCTAAGCATTTAGGATCATTAGACTCAACCACTTCTTTTGTTTCTGTCTTTCTGTGGTATTCATTTAGTGGATACGATATTCTAGGTGCCATCTGACAGAACTTCCACTCTAGTAGGAAGACTGAACACAAATGTCATAAACAGACACATCACATGTTTAAATGTTATCAAACACAAACTATGTTAAATCTTCATGAGGGAGAAACCATTCTTGGTTGAGTGATTATAATAGTGATTGATATCTGATGGGACAAATTTCTAATGAAACCAGCTAGGAACCTCAGAATGAGAATACACCAGTTTTGAGGGTGGGGTGAAGACAGAATCTAGAGGGCCTTAAAAGTCAGACTAAAGACTGAATCCCATTAGCACCTCAATTCTGAACTTCAGGTGAGCCCATTATTGTCGGAATACAGACAAGAAGGGAATTAGGAGTCACATATTTGACTAGATTCAAGTGGAGAAGGACAGAATCAAAGTTGAGTCACTAAGTTGACACTGTCTCTTTTGGTCAGTCAGCCCCTGGCTACAGAGCCACCTACAGGAAGACAGATGTAGATCATCAAGGTCAAGCCAGTGGCAGGGAAAAAGCAGTTACAGAAAAGAGAAGAGAAACCAGAGCAGTGGGCAGATAGATATTCTATCCAGTAAATCTATCAGCCGAGCATACTCTTAGGCTTTTCCTCAGTTTCCCTTATATGTGCACTGTCAACTTGGCTTCTATTTTTTTTTTTCTTTTCACTCCGGATCAGGCTTACCTAGAACTCACTCTGTAGTCCCAGGCTGGCTTTGAACTCCCATCAATCCTCCTACCTGTAGCTCTGAGTGCTGGGATTAAAGGGGTGTGCCACCACACCCAGCTCAATTTTGCCTCTTTCTTGTCCTTCTATCTCTTTACTCTTCCTAGTTCTTTTTATTTTCCACTTATATTTTTTGCTGCTTGTTCTTTCCTTTGCAGTCCTCCTCTGCTCAACATGAAGGACCTTTCTTCTATAAATTGTCATCTTCTGTTTGGCCAGCTCTCTCTGAAGTACTTTTCTCTTTGGACCTTTGAATGTGTGCACATTCTTCACAATCAGGTGGATATGCAGTGCAGTTTTAGGGACCCCATCTGAGATGCTTTCCTATGTCCACTAATTCCACTGTAAAATTTCTTTTGATGGCCCAGCCTTTGTTATGGTTTGAATCTGAAGAGCCTCCCACAGGTTCATGGCTTAAATGCTCAGTGCCCAGCTACATTGAAGGCCTTGGAATCTTGACGGGGGTGGGGGTGGGGCTGCCTGGAGGAAGCTCAGGAATGTTTTCTCCATGATGATGGTCCTAAATAAGTCTTTCCTCTTTTATATTTTCCAGGTATTTCTATCACAGTGACACCAAAAACAATTAATATGGCCCCCTGGTCCTTGGCTTTTGTGGACATTATTAGCTATTAGTCCCACTGCTGTCTGTGATGTGATCTTTGACCATGCCTTCTGGTTTCCATGGCTTTCACTAGCTGATTGTTCTTGCTATTCTCCACTTACAGTAAATGCAACCCAAGACAATACCAGCTGGAGAGACTCCAAAAAAAGTGGCTCTCTTTTGTGCAATTTTGTACCCTAGGGACACTTGGCAAAGTCTGGAGACCATTTCTGGTGCTTGCTACCGAGTCAGAAAAAGGGATGCTGGCACCCAACACTGGAAGTCAAGGATTCCATGAAAAGTACCCAGGACAGCCCCCCACTCCAAAAGAGTAGTTCCACCCAAGATGTCATTTTTACTGAGATTGAGAAATTCTTATCCAAAGGTTTTTGTTTCTGAACTTGCAGCTAGGGCAAATATATAAATAACAGGATCAATTAAAATGAAAATAAATTGTAATCAATTAGAAAAAAGAAACAATGGGAAAATCTTGGAGATGTCAGTTAGTAAATGTACTTACTTTAATAACAACACAAATACTTTGTTCTGTCTTGAGTACTCATTTTCACTCACACAAATTATACTTATTAAGCCTTTGCAGCTGTCCCAATTCTGTGAGTTTGCCAGTAGTACTATTTCAAATATAAAGACAATGAGGCATAGAGAATAAGATGACTATATTAGTGAACCTATCCAAATACACATTTGTGGATTTTTAATCATCAACAACAACAAACCAACCCCTCACCCAATCACCACCCCTTCCCCCAAGCCCACATAGGACTATTCATACAGCCTAAGTGGAAGCTATGCTGGCAGAAAATAAGGGCAGGAACCAAAGCTGCTGTCACAAAGAAACGGCTCTCCCGGCTTTCTATTTGGTATTTAAAAATAGGAGAGAAAGCGGCATAGCTTGAATCTGAGATAATGCTGCCGCTTTGTGAATGCTCTTACAGTGCATCGCCTACGAAACAAATTGGCCCTCGTCTACAAAGGTTTCTTTTTTGTATTCTCACAAACTCATTTTTAATGGCTTATGTGGCATCAGTTGTGCCCCTGAGCTGTAATGAAGCGCTCTGCAAGTCACCACACGCAAGTCAGAAATGAATCTCATGGAGAGGAGAGCACTGGCACGTTAATAGGTTTTAATCCAAGGTAAGCAAACCTATTGAGCTGCCACCATGTGCTTTTAAAAATCAAAATGTCATGAAATTTTCAGTAGTTCTTCCTTGCCTGCAAATCAGTTTTGGTCGAGAGACAGCAAAGTAAGGATCAGAAGAGAAAAGTCTCAAATGCACATAAGTGCCCAAGAGCACACCTTGAGGAGTTTACCAGCATCATCCGGGCAAGACAAAGAAATAATTGATGGAGTGAAAGGGAAACTGGAGGCTCTGGCAGGCGGGCATGTGAAGACTCTGTAAGTGCGGCAGGCAGACATCTTGCTGCATTTGATCCTGTCTTCAGTATCTGAAGTGAAAAGGGGTGTGTTGAAATCTGAGGGTCTGTATTTTATGGATTTCCCCTTAGGTTTTCATTGAAGTAGAAAGGCAGAGAATGTAATTTATTTTCTTGCACAGATCCTAGCCCATCTAGCTGAGAGTTAATTGCTAAATACTCATTTTAAATTTCATTTTGAAGTTTCTTAGCAGATTTTGATAGATACCTAACCATTCAGAAAATCACAAGCTCTGAATATTAATTCAAAGCAAATCCCTTTTTAAACTGGTAAGACTTTCTGCATATATGGGCCTTGGAGTAAATTTTAGATTTTCTCCTCTGACAGGTGGGTAATGATGAAACAGACACAGAGACTCAAGGGTTCACCCTTAGGACCTTTGGGGCCAAGGCTTCTGTGCCCATTTTCCAGCTGTTTATAGATGCATTAATCTAATAACTATAGGGATCTTCCTGATACTTGAGATAGGGTCTCTGACATTTGAGATAGGGTCTCTTCTCTCTCCAGAAATGCAAACTGTGTCTCTGGTCATAGTACAACAGATTCTATTAAGCTAAATTATAGAATTGCTGAGGGTCTGCAAAGGGACAAATTGAAAAGTTAGTCATATTTTCAAATTTGCATTGAGACATCGTTGCAAAGCTTACTGGGTGCCAGGCATGATTCCAAGGGCTTTATGACTTTAATACTCATAAAAACTTATGAAGGAGGTTCTCCCGTCACACCTGATTTAAATGGGCAAATGGAGACATGAATAGGCTAAGAAATCTGTTCAAGGTCACACAGCTCATGAGAGGCATAAGTGCAATTTGAATTCAGGCAGTCTGTCTCTGGTGCCTTTGTGTGCTTGCATTTCCTCTGCTCCACTTCTTGTAGCAGGTAGCATCGATATGCCCCACTTAACACTGATGCAGAGATCAGAGAGCTCTTCTGTTGCACTTTCTTATTATCAAAACTTATACAAGCCATAGAATGATAGTTGACATCCTGGCAAGAGTTGAGCTACCCCAGACCTACCGTGGAGGATCCACATGGAACCCCGCAGAGAGTGGTGGGATAAGCAAGAGACCCACATCCACAGCCAATCAGTCAACACAGGATAAGCCAGTGAGACAGACACCAAAGATTTTCAACACAACCTAATGCAGAAATACAGAGACCCCCTAAAGATCTCAACAATTAAGCAGCCTTAATACTCACCCACCATGACTTGGGGAACTGAGTGGAAAGGGGGCAGAAAGATTGTAAGAGCCATGGTGGAGGAGAACTGCCAGAGACATGGCCCCCCATCAATAACAACATACAAAGGGGGGTGGTGGAACCGGGTTGACTCCTAGTCTATCCATAACAAGCTTCCCTATGGACTGAGCCAGTTTGCCTACAGAGGAGAATACCCAGCTGATTGGGGATAGGGAGGAGGAAAATTGGGGAATTGGGGACACCAACACATTATTTGCTCATTCAGTGTATCTAATTATGGAAAATAAAGATATAATTAGAAAAACCTTATAAGTAATTTGCATCTACTCACAGAAAAAGCCTATGAACTAGGAAGATTCTTGGTTCCAAACAAACTACATGTCTCTCTCCAAATGCCCTCTTCCCCGAATTAGCAGTCTCTACATAATGTTGGCATTGCTGATGTTTTATGAAAACTGAAGGGTCAGATGAGTCCTTGTGCACAGCAAGGAGTAACACTCTCCTGGAACATGGATGGGAGAGTCAGAAGAAAACATAAAACAATGTTGAATGAGTCTGTCCTAAAACCTACCAGATTGTAAATTTAGGCCTCCAGTTACCCAGTGACAGATGTCTGTTTTGTTGCATTAGAAAGCAGAGCAAATGGAAGCAGAAGTTGGGATTCTGAAAGCTCAAGGACAGTTCTCACAGTTTCATGTTTTGACGAATCTTCCAGTGATCTTGTTAAAATGCAAATTCTCTTTGGTAGGCCCTGAGTGGGGCTGGCAATTCTATGTTCCTAACAAACTCTTAGGGTGTGCTAATGCTGCTGAGGGCAAAGATCTAGACTTGATTGACAGCATTCCCTCACTGGGAAGCCTGTTAGAAATGCCGTCTTGAGCCTTACTCTAGATCTGCAGAACCAGAAATGTACATGTGTTAACATGTACATACTTGTTTGAGAAACACTACCCCAGAGTAGTCCCCAAGCCATGAAGATGCACATCATTTAAATTAAAACAATATATGTGTTTATTTATTTATGACAGAGAGAGGGGGAGAAAAGGAGGGAGGGGTGGAGAGGGAGAAAGGGAAGAAGAAATAGAGAGAGAGAAAGATAGATAGATAGGTAGATAGATAGATAGATAGATAGAGAATGAGAATGGACATGCCTGGTCTCTTGTAACTGCAAAGGAACTCCAAATGAATGGGCCACTTTGTGTGTCTGGATTTACATGAGTTCTAGGAAATCAAATCTAGGTTTCAGGCTTTGCAAGCAAGCACTTTAACTTCTGAACCCCACATAACCCAGACCCCCACATATATCATTAAACATATCTGGAAATTAATTGTCTCTGGTGAGAAGGGAAACAGACATGAAGTTCTCACTACAAGTACTATTTTCTTTGGGATCACCTTAATTACTGAAAAAGTCCTTGGAAGACCCACTTTCAAAGCTTATTTGCAAAAGTTCAGAGAATCTTTTCATTTCAGAGGAACTGTTCAACTCAGGTCGTTCCTCCTTGAGGATCTGTTCTAAAACCCTGGAACATTTAGAATTTAGAAGAAAGCCATAACTTTCCCCAAAACATCTCTATCTCTAGTCACCTAAAGAGTGGTGCTGTTGGTTAGGCTGGAAATGATGGCCACACCTTGACCTTCCAGAGGTTTCCCTGGAACTCACAACCCACCCTGACCATATCTGAACCAGTGCCTAGGCCCTTACAGAAGGCAAAAGAATGTGAGTGAAATCTTCTTCTATGTCAATGGATGCTGTCTGGGTTGGTAGCAGTTTTAAAGCAGGGCTGGGCAGAGTGAGCCCAGATTGCCTGAGGTGCCAAGAGACAGGAGAGAGAGTATGGACTGAGAATCTGTCTTCCCTAGGGAGGTGAAGAAAGCAGAAGATAGTACCATGCCAAATCTTCAGGCCTCCCAAGCTTTCTTCATTGTCTTGCTGAATTTCACTCACGCAACAAATTTTGAGATGAAACCATCATAAGAATTTCATGCCAGTGAGTACAGAGCACTGAGTCCTGAGGACAGGATCATCCGAGCACAGGGCCCTGTGCAAATGCACAGTCACATGTCCTTGAAGCCAGTCTTAACTCTGGAAGTTGCCCTGAATCTTTGTGTTTTGGTAATTTATTCATACATGCTTGTGCTGGGTCTATAAAAAAACTACTATATTAATGCTAGTCAGAGTCTAATGCAGTGGTTCTGAAGTAATTTTTTTTTTCCTCTGGCCCCACTGGGAATAACACCTTTGGCCATAAAGTGCAGATCATCCTACTTCACTGGTATCTACTTCTTTGGCTTCTTGTTAGATTTGACTGAGCTAATGAATGAAATTCCTTATGATTAATCCTGACCTTAAGTCAGCATTCACAAGTGGCAGATTAAATACTCGTATCATTACATGATGCACTTATATATTTGTGAATTTGATTGGTATTGATAATTATCTGATACAAATAGAAACATCCTATTTCCCTACAGTGGACTTTTTTTTCCCTCCTACTCTCATTTCTAGTGGTCCTGCTTGGACCCCTGGAGGCTTAAGTTTAGGATTTGGAAGCTCCATTCTTTCCAGCATTAGTCTTATTTTTGTGCTTACCATTCAAAATAGGAATTTCATAGGTTTCTTCCTCTTAGCTCTCATATACTTTTTAAGTCAATAATTGGCAAAGAGGAAAGGGCTCCCTTCAGTAAATATTTGTGGGGCAGATCCATCTCTCCCTGTTTTCTGAGCCAGGCAGTGTTGAGAGGATGAGGCTGTATTGATTTGCTGCCTGCTACTGGCTCCATCATCATATCGGTGGTAGGAAGAATAGAATTATCCCTGCTCAGAAGCACGGGCCTTCCTTTGTGTTTGGGTCTCAAAACCAACTCCAGGCTACTTGTGTTCTTCCTATTGAATAATAAATGAAGATCAAGGTCTGTGTGGCTCTGAATACAAGCCAACTTGAGTGTGAGTTAAATATCAAGGCCAACAGGCTTTTCCTGCAAACATGTACTGCTTTTTGATTAGTTAAAAATCAACTAAACAAAAGCACAGAAAAAAAAAAAAACCCGTAAATCCAAATGGTTTAGTAGTAAAAGAATACTCTCTTTAGGGACCTTGGATCCCAGGTGGAATGCATCTGGATGCCATTAGTGCTGCAGAAGTTTAATGCTAAGGGCTGGAAACACGTACACCCCAGCTCTCCCTGGTATCGATTTCTCTCACACTGATTTACTGTGGGCCTCTTGGCATTTCTCTACTGCTGCTAGCAGCTCAGCTTCATCCCCAACGGGCTTTATTTAATGAAAACTTGGGGCTTATACTGTGAGAGAGCTTCCCCAGGAATTGAAGTTGTAGACATCCCAATGGAGAAAACATTAAGACAAGTGTCATGTGCGGAACCTGCTGGGGCTGGGAGGGTGCATGGAGCCTCCATGAAAGCATTTGTTTTAAGAAGAGGGGGCGGCAATCTTCAAATGATGGTGGAAAGTTAATGGAAGCTCTTATTGTGGAAAGATGAAGTGCTTACGTGAAAAATGTTCGTAAGTCTCACTGGGAGAGGAAGTCGGAAGAGGAGGGAGCCACACATTAGAGTTTTGGAGAAGTCTCTCTGACTATGTATTAGAGTTTGTTACAGACAACCAGAGTCTTTCAGGAGTGTTAAATGGAAGTGTGTTTGAAGAATAAACTTCTATTCTAAAATATCTTTAGATTTATAAAAAAATCCTCACGAAGGTACAGATAATTTTCTTGTGTCCTGTACCAACTTTCCCCTCTTGGCAACATCTTCCACAATTGTGGCGCATATGGTCCAACTAATAAATGAATGTTATGAGATTATTACATGCTAAACCCCATACTTGATTTAGATGTTTTCAGTTTTCACTTCATGTTTCAGTTCCACATTTTCATCCATATTATACTTGGGTATCTTGTCTTTTAGGATCCTCTGGTCTGGGGCAGTTTTCCAAACTTTCTTTGCTTTTGATGAACTTGACAACTGAGTAGTACTGGTGAGGCATCTAGTCAAATGTTGAAGTGGGGATGCAAAGTTCATCTCGTGCTTTTTCTCATGACTAGACTGGTGGTCTGCATTTTTGTGAGGAAGGCCATATAAGTAAAGTACAATTTTCATCATAACGGGTACATACTACACATGCGACATAACTATTGATGAAACAAGAGCATTTGAAGTAGAAGGGTATAATTAGGTGCAAACAGGTATGGAGTGTTGACAATTAAGATTTTGCCTTCATGTGTGGCATAATTCAATGCAAAATAAAGAGACATGTAAACAGACCATCAGTATTAATGAACCACACATATATGTGCTAAATGGCAATGTTAACAAGGAAAAACAGTTACTCTTGCTTCTCACAAAAGAAGTGGTTAGAAAAGTGCCAAAGCACGTGAAGGAGGGAGAAATGACACATGCTTCATCCTTGCTCCAGTACACAAGTGGTTTTCATCCGATCAGCCTGCAAAAAGAACTGGCCCTGGCTTGTAAGAAAATCTTACTGAAAATCTTAAACTAACTCACCCAGCTCACCTACTCAGAAATGATTATTTAAATAAAAAAGTTGTATAAGCTTTCCAGTACCATTGTAGCTCTTCAATTTAGCAAGTAGTTGGACAGTAGTCAGACTTCCTATGGCTCATCTGCTCAGCAGAATGCTGATAATTAGGAACTAAAAAAAATCAGAACAAAAATCAGGATAGCCATAAACTTTTGTACTTTCATTATGTAAATCCTTCAATATCATCCAGGTCAAGGACTTTGTACAATTTATACAAGCATTACACTTTCAAATCCTCTTGCCTCAGGAAAGTATCTCTGGATACTTCACTTTTGCAAGATTAGGTAATGTTTATCACACGGAGGCTCCAAAGTTACACACTGGAGTGGCTGAGTGAAAATTGACACAAAGATCAACACATTCCTGGCAATGCCATTGTGGGAAGCTTTCTGTGTTGTGAAAGGTCTGTTTGGAATGGTTTGAAGGGAAGTGCTCGTTTCTTACGATGCATCTTGCCTTGCGACGGTGATGGCCATTCTTTTGCCGTGTCTTTGTACGCTCTCCCTTTCTATACCTGTCCTTGCCCTCATCATATCTTCTTAGGTGGATATCAGATGTAATGGATTAGGGCTCTAATAACCTGTTAACCTTGATTACCTGCTTGAAGGCCCTGTAACCAAATGCAATCACATTCTGAAGTACTGGGAACTATGGGGTTCAATATACAACTTTTATGAGGCCAAGTTCAACTCATAACAGGAAGGAAAAATAATTTGATATAATGGAAGCATCCTTCCCTTCAGATCTATGTCCAGGATTCTGGGATGACTGACATTTAGAGGCAAACTCTTGGCTGAGCTATTTCAGGGTATTATATAACAAGGAGGAAAATTTGAGAAGGAGCATTTTATGTTTGGAGAAAATGTGCTGTGCAATATTGCTTTGTCAGAAGCCCATTCGGAGACATTACCTGTGGTGTTTGCACAGCTGTTCTGTTATTGTCCACATCAGCAGCCTGAAGGCTGATTTCCTGGTGAATTTTCACCTAATTTCCTTTGCATCTGCCTTGTAAGGGATCATCGCATTCCTGACTTTAAAAAATGCATCAGCCGGAATGCTGATTTATTAATGTACATTGGGAAGCATAATCAGGGAATGAACTGGATCCTCCAGGTCCTTGGCCAGTGTGTACTTTCCCTGAAGGCAGATCTAAGCAGGAGACTGCATTGTCATCATAGGGCAGCTTGGTGAGCATGGAATCAGGCAGGGAACTTAGTTACTAGATGCAGCATTCCTGTGCTTTTTATACTTTAAGCCAATCAGCACTGAGCTGTGCAGAACAGGGCACATGGCCTTTTCAGTGTTTGCTTATTCCCTTCGCTGACCACTGCCACCTCTGGCAATTCTTCAACCTGTGGGATCCAGGTCAACCATCCCCTCCTCTCCAAAACCTTACTTTCCCCAAGCAGAAGGAGTCCTTCTTCTTCTGTACCCTACAACACTTTATGCAAAATATTTATTTTGCATTCTGTGTTGTGGTCATTTCTTTATTCACCGTTCTTTGCCACTAAACTCAGAAACTTGAATAAAAGGACTTTGTATACACACATACACTTGTGTATTTGTTTTTGTTTTATGGTTTAAGATACTGCCAGAAATTGTTCATAGAACATAATCTTATACTAATAGTTATGAAGTGAGATAGACAGAGAAGCATGTCTGCTTCTCAGAAGAAAATATACTTGGAGGTTAAGTGAACTCTCAGTTCTCAAGTAAATACATTTTCCACCAAACCTATTTTCTTCAAGATGGTCTTCTCTCCTGTCAGCCCTCTTCATCCCCACGATGTGTGTCCACACACACTGCTTGAGCCTTTCTTCTCCATCCTTCACTTGCTTTCTTTCCTCCCTTAGCTCTCTAAATATGAAGTGCTTTACTTGTGAAGGAAACTTCCATGTGCTGCCTTCCTGGGAGAATCCTTTTCCTCAAGATCCTCTACTACCTCCTCTGAGCACCAATCCCTCCTTACTCATTTCTCCACCAGTTTCCAGACCAACTTCTCATTCCCTTGGAAACTTAGGATCAAAAAAGAAATGATATGACTAAATTTAATTTGGTTTAAAATGCGAATAATCTCCTAAGGGCATTTTA
The DNA here is from genome assembly GCA_004024765.1 of Zapus hudsonius. Lineage (NCBI taxonomy): Eukaryota > Metazoa > Chordata > Mammalia > Rodentia > Dipodidae > Zapus > Zapus hudsonius. The sequence continues at coordinate 14,927 of PVHP010008519.1, read as the reverse complement.
GTTTTGTGTGAATTCCTTATAGATGGCTCTTGTTTACTATGATGTTGGCCTCTCTCTCCCCATTCTCTCTCTCCTCATATAGGGATATATATATATATATATATATATATATATAAATATATATATATATATCATCACTCTCACACACATATACATACACACATATGGTTGTATTAAGTCTATATTTGGTAAATTTTTCTTACCCTTTAGAAGCTATTTTAAATTTTTTTCTTGCCCTTTAGAAGTTAATTTAAAAAAATAAATTTTCTATACCTTGTAGTCCAGAATCTTCCATGAATGAGTTCTCAGATGGTCTGCAGCTAGTTAATATAGCCTTTGGGGAGACACAATGCTTCATGGATGAGTCATTAGTTTCTGGGCCCAGAGAACAAATCTGAAGGACCTTTTCATATCTTATAATTAAATACATTCTGCAGCTTGCAGATAAACATGCTGATCTGACAGTGAGTTAAGGAGGTTTATCAGCATTTGTGCACCTGCAGCGTTAACACTAAAATACATGACTTCATTAAAACTCACTGTGCTTGTGAGAACAATGAGGAATGGTCCTAGGTGTAGAAAAGAAAGACACTAACTAGATAGAAGCTTTAAACCCATCTTTGAAGGGATGAACTCATTCTATCCGACATGTCCAGCTGTGCAAACAGCAGTGCTAAGTGAGCTGCAGTTAGCTGCACTAAGCGTAGGATTAGAACAGAGGCTGGGCCACATATAAATGATACAGATGCCTCATGTACTCAAATGCTATGAATGCAGCACAGAGGGGCACAGGAACCCCAGAAGTCACAGAAGATATTTAACTAACTGTCATAAAAGAAAACTGTATTTTCCAGGCCTTCTAGGAATGTTTCTTTTGCCAGTGACTTTTTGCCTTTTCAGGAGAGTGTTTCCTAGGATGAAAAAACAATACAAGACATCAATCTCTCAAAAAACTCCACAGGGAAATAACAAGGGTTGCCACAGTTACCATTCTCTTATAAAATCTCAAAAGGAGGAAACAGTATGGAAGTATATGTGTACTGGGCAGAATAAGTGGTGGGGTGGTCTGGGCGGCATTAACTCTTCGAATAAGCATTTAGCAAGTAGGAATCCAGAGCCTGAGATAGAAGACACTGTCATGAAGATATTAGAAATTGCTGATCTCTGTTTCTAGAAGCCTTGGCAATAGGAAGTTGGACACAGGATAAGACTGATCTTGATACTGCATCAACTTTATTTGAGAATCTGTTGATAGGAATGTATATTTTCAGACGGTCATATCTTTGGTGAGAGTTGTGTGTAGTTTGAATAGAGCTAGTCAGAACTTCAGTCCCAGATAGACAGGGAAATGCTTTGGGAGGGAACTCAAAATTTCCTGAATGTCTGTATTCCCAGTCATCTTGGCACTACCACAACAATTGAAGAGTAGAAGATGCCATGAAACCTTTCTTATTTTCTTAGGACCTCAAAAAATGCTAGATATACTTGAAACTTTGTGTGAATGGAGTAAATAGATAAGTTAATTTTCCTTCTAGCTGTTGGAGCTAAACATAGTAGGTTTCACCCATGTTTCAGGACTGTAATGTATTGAATGCCTTTGAGATGTGGCCCGAAATGTTACCCTTCCATGTGTTACCTATGCATGCAGCCAGACAAGATTTTGATAGCCAGTTGCAGTAACACATGTCTGAAATCCCATCACTCCTGGGAGGGAAGGCAGAGGTAGGCAGTTTGAGAGGCTCTTTGGCCGTATATATAGTGAAACCCTGTCTCTAAAAGATGAAATAAGGAGAGAAAGTCTGTAACTCAGCATACATAAGTGATTTTAGAAGTACTGAAAAACTCACTATAGTCTATAGTTGTATTTTTCTTTGTTTCACAAGACTTATAGATCTCTTTGCTCTTTCTTGAAATAATGTATGACAAGAGCTAAAATGATTTTATTTAAAGTTTACTTTGATGCGACACAACTATATATAGGACAGAGAAAAAGTAAAAGATACAGTTCCTTGTGAGAAATGATGAGGGGACTCTAGAAACACAGAGCAAATTCCTTGCATTAACAACATGCATGCATATTATATAAACTCTCAACTCCTTTGAGAATGTTATTTGCTTCATGTGTGTCCCATATCAACCCAATATAATGTTCAATGTGAGAAATGTTCACAATCAGTCATTAGATTTGTTAGTATAAGCACAAAACATATAATTAACACCATATTTAAATATGCTCATGCATTTCTCTAAATCACACAGTCTTGGCCATCTCCCTTGGTAGTCGATCCAGGTTTGTCTATTTCATGCATCACAACTGATCTCACTCAGGATTTATTGGCACATTGCTCAATAAGTTACTGAAGTTAATCTTCATTTAATGAATCATCAGCAAGGGAGATACACCAATGACGAGCGTTCAGTTTTCAGACATCTCTTACCCAATCTGTCTCTCTTCCTTCTGTCTTCCTAATTATTGATTGAATGCCTGAGCCCCTCCTCCCAAGCCTTCAGTCAGCACCCTCGAGAGTTCAGTCTTTTAAAGATGTTCTCATTAGAGCCGATAATTCACCATGGCATATTATATAGTGCCCCGAATATCCATAAAGCTATTCTTTCATGTTGTACATCCTGGGGTGCTCAAATAATTAATTTGACTAGCTATACAGAACAATACCTTCTATTGTGCATGTACAAATGTGCAATCCACAGAGGCAAATGTGTAGAATGGCTGGGAGACAAGCTCTGCGGGAGAGCTGCTCCAGAGGCTGTAAGGCTGGAGTCAGGTAGTTTTTTTCTTGGCCCTGTATAAAGATACAAAATCAACCACACTTGTGATGTGGAAGTAATCAATGACCAATTGATCTAAATCCTTTCTTTGGGTGTTTTCTTCTTCTGATTTTTAAAAATAAAAGAATTCTTAAAAATGGTTTACTTGGTGACATTTAAATTTTTGTTTGACATAAAATATTCCAGAGACATATCACTAAGGCTCAAAAGAAAATCCTAGCACTTGTCTCTCTCATTAATTCAGAACTGCTCAGGTTTTAACATAGATATGTGCATGAAATTTAAGAACTTTTAATTGGTTGACATTAATGAAAGCCATCCACTAATAGCTCATTTGGTTGTTTTAACAGGGAATAACTATGTCCATTAACATTTTAATTATTGCCAAGAAACAAGACAGCTTCTAACATAGGTCATGATGAATAAGTAAAACAAGAACTTTATAAACATTCATAGTATCATTAAGAGTCAATAAATCCAAAGTCAAATTTCAGCTTTCCCAGACCTGTGAAAGAGATTGGTTCTTTCCAGTTCCATATTCCATAGAAATATTCTATATTTCTTTATATGATGACTTAGGCCTTCAGTGAGTGAATCACTCATCAATTGGGATAGAAAATATTTGATAACTACAAAGTTTTATGAAATGATTCCAGGTAGGTATTTATGGGATCTAAAAAAATGGATGGATTATTGTCTAAGTAATTCACTTTGTATGGGTCAATTCCCACACTGAAATTTTTGTTTTTATTGAAAACTGGCTTAGGAAACCCAAACTAGAATATATATCTATATATATCCATTTCTTTCTTGGTCATAATATGAACACTTCCATTGGAAGGTGCTTCTGTTGGAAGCATTTCTTAAGGGAATGGACAGAGGGAGGGAGTGAAAGAAGAAAAAGATCTTGAGTCACAGTAGCTATAGATTTAGCCACAAAATAGTTGGAGGATAAGAGACCAAAGGTCCACCCAAGGTATCAAAGTGCACTGTACCTAACTACCTGAAGGCAGGTTTATTTAAGAACTCTCACAGTACCCCTGTGCCCCATCCTTGAAGGCATCTTGATGAAAACCTGAAAAAAATCTTATATTCAATATTTTTTCCTGGAGAACTAATATTATGAGCCTCAACTAGACTAGACACTTATTATTTTCTTTTCTGACACCCAGCAGGCAATAAAGATTCAATTAGTTACTGACCAAATAAGAGATTACACTTGTAGATTGTTTCACATATCCACATTGTAGTATGTATTAAATTTGTGTTCTTGTTATTTATGATTTCCTGGTATGGATAATATAAATACTGCACTTTGTAAACTGATCCAGTCTTCGTATTTAATATTAGAATCTTAGACAATCTTAGACACCACTTTGCTTGCACATTTTATTGTTGTCACTAAAAGTCCTTTGTCTCCAGACATGTATTTCTGGGCATTATTCCTAAGAATCCAATTGGTACAAGTTTTTGGAGTTAATAAAACTGTGTTCCCACTGGTTTCCATTGCTGTCTGTGCAAACTTCCCCACTGAGTATTTGATGAATTTCTACTCCTTGGGGACCCCAATTTTTTGTGAGTATGCTGAGGATCCACATGCCTTGTCACAGGGAGGAAGATGACTTCCTCTGATAACACTCCCCTGGTACCTGGGGAACTTATCTCAGCCTTTATTTGGCTGTTTCTGTTACGCTGGCATGAGTCCAGAGCATCGGGGAAGAAAGGATTGTGCTTTTACAGAGAGCACTTTATTCCCTCTTAGGAAAAGTGAACATGACTCAATGTCAGGAAAGGAAATTTTTCATAGAGATAAAGAGAATGAACATCCGCCTACCTCTTTTAATGGTTAAAACACATTTAACAGCCCCTTTGTATTTTGTTTTCTTGAGAAGCTCAAGTTATTTAAGAAAATCTGATTTCTCGAAACCAGGCCAGTTTTCCTTGTGAAGAGAGACTATTTTTCATTACCCCGAAGAACTATGTGGTAAGGGGAACTGGAATGGTGAGGTCTGATGGGAAACCTGTTGATGTGTGTCGTGATGAGTTCTGAAGTGAAGGTTCAAGAGTTATATGCAAACTGAGCTCTCTCCCAGTTGAGAATTTGAGATGAAGATGACAATTATTAATGACTGATCAGGTAAATTAATCTATCAATAGATCTCAATCTATTGATGGGACCCTTGCTTTTAAATGATTATAAAACCACATCCTGAAGGCAATGGATAATTGATAGTAATTTCAATTCTCTGTTAACCATCATAGGCACCATTTCTTCATCTGAAAACCTTAACTCTGTGCTGGAGAAATTTCTCAATGTTTCAGGTGCTTGCCTGCAAAGCCTAATGACCCAGGTGATTCCCTAGTACCCATGTAAAGTCAGATGCACAAAGTAGTGCATGCATCTGGAGTTCCTTTGCAGTGGGTAGAGGCCCTAGTGTCCTCATTCTCTCTCTTCTCTTCTCTTCTCTTCTCTTCTCTTCTCTTCTCTTCTCTTCTCTTCTCTTCTCTTCTCTTCTCTTCTCTTCTCTTCTCTCTCTGATTGTAAATAAATAAATGAATAAAAATAGAAAACAATAGAATGAATGGAAGGACCCTGTACAGATGGACCATCTGCTCCCAGCAGTCATGGAGTACCAAACAATATCAGTGTGGTTGTTGGACAGGGAAGTCTCAGAGGTCCCAAAACAATGCAGGCCATTCCCATTGTTCTTGGCTGCCTATGGACACTGCATAATAAACCCCTATTGTTGTAGATATAGCATCTTTTGGTTGTAGGACATAGAGAAATCAAGCTGGAACTGAACTGAAGCTTCCTACTTGCTAGCTGTAGTTCTATAATGTGCCCTCTTGGCACAGAATAGTAATCAACCATATCACCCAGTGATGGATTATGTGTTTTACAATACTGACCTATCAGGCAAGACTTGCCCTCTGGTGCAATAGTGGCATGACTGCCATGGGGGTAACCAACCACTCTCTGATTGGATTTGAGACTTGCTCCACAAGAGGGAATTCATGTCTGGTACTGAAGACCAGTACCAGAGGCCGATGGCCAAGGATTGGGGAGACTATAGCCTGAGGGGAGAAACTGCTATTGTTATTATGTTAAATGGCTATATTATCAAATAGGCATCTAAATCTTTATACCCACAAGTTAGTTTTTAAATATATTTAATTATTTTCAAGGAGAAAGAGGAAGAAGGAGAGAGATAAAAGGAGAGAGATAAGAGAGAGAGAGAGAGAGAGAGAGAGAGAGAGAGAGAGAGAGAGAGAGAGAGAGAGAGAATGAGTGCACTAGGGCCTCCAGCCACTGTAAATGAACTCCAGATACATGCTCCACTTTGTGCATCTGGCTTTATGTGGGTATAGGGGAATCAAACCTGGGTCCTTAGGCTTTGCAGGCAAGCACCTTAACCACTGGGAAATCTCTCCAGCCCTCATGAATTAGTTTTGTTCTCAGCTTTAGTCAGAAAAGCTTACTATTTTTTTAATTGGTACTGGGAAGCAGTTAATGCAGAGATTGGTAACTGGTCAAAGAGCTGACCATTAGTGATTGGCTCAGGGGATATTCAGCTGAAGGGTAGGGAGGAATGCTGTGGAGCTATGCATTCAAATATGACAGGGACATTTTACTTAGGAATCAACAGAAGCTATGGTTACATGCACAAGATCTGCATATGATAGAACCAATCAACATTCTCTTATAAATTTGGGAGGGGTTAATGACAACTAACAATTACTGAGGGAGTGGGAGTTAGTCCCTTCCATGGCAAAGCCATTGGTAAATGGTGGGAAGAAGAAGGGATACAGTGGTACTGGAGGGAATAAGGGATGTTAATGTTGAGTACATATGATCAAAATGCAATATACATGTATGAAAATGTCAAAACCCCCAAATAGTTAAAAATACACTTTTACTTTCTTTTAGGAGCCCTGGGCATGTGCTCAGTCACTTTATAGATGTCCTGCATTGTTCAATATTTATTGACTGCAATTTGGAAGTTCATACAGGCTCCAGGAAGATTCTGCTCATCAGATTAGGGGCAATATTCTGTTTTTCTTAACTTTTCCATTATGAAAACACAATCTTATTAATAAGAGACGCAGACATTTTTGTTGTTGTTGCTTTTACTCCCCACCCCCATACTCTTGTTTATCTGCTAGTACAGATGAAGAGTGTCGTGTGGCAGATACTAGTACTTGTCCTCAGGATCTTTTCAGGACACTTGTGTTCCCTCATAAGTGAATTCATACAAATGGAACCATAAACTATTTGTCCTACTGTTACTACTTTATTCCAATATACGTAATTTCTTTAAGTTTAATCTATGTTATACCATGCATCAGAATTTTCTTTCTATTTCAGGCTGAATAATATTCCACTGCATGCATAAATCACTTTTATCCTTTCATTCATCCACATAAATATTGAGGAACACATGCATTTGGTTATGGCATCCCTCCACAGGACATTCACATCCTGGGCTCTAGAACCTTTGAACATTACATTACATAGCAAAAGAAAAAGGATTTTGCAGATACAGTTAACTCAAGGAGCTTGAAATTGGGAAATTATCTGTGTCTGGATTCTCTGAATGGGTCTTAAATGAAAACATGACTCCTTATGAGAAAAAGGCAGAGGGAGATTTCAGACAGAAACAGGAGGAGGCAGTGTGGCCAGGGAGTCGTAGAGTGACATGGATTTAAGCCTCCAGAAGTTGAAAGACACAGGAATGTGTTTTCCTTAGAGCCTCCCGACTCTGCTGTTGACTCAGTGATACTGATTTCAGACTTTTGCTCTCCAGAACTGTGAGGGAATGGACGTTTGTAGTTTGAAGCCACAATGTATGACCACTTGTTGCGCCAGCCACAGGAAACTATACACCATATGAAAATTAGCTGATGCCAAATGTTCAGATGATCACATCTAATTTGTGCAAGCAAACTATACAAGTGACTTAGTTGGAGAACTGTGTTAATTTGTACAACTCAGGATATCTGTTCTTTCTATAATATTCTGAAAGAATATATATGTTAGTTGGAGAAAATTCAGAAAATATGGGAAAGCATGACGAATTAAGTAAAATATCACTTATAATTTCAACACCCAGTTCTGATGACATTTGACTATATTTCCATCATATTCCCTCATGGTTTGCAAACTACATTTAAATTAACACCACAAACTTTACTTTGCATAAATTTAGTTTATGTATGATATGTATTTTGATTAAAATATTATTTTATTTACAGAATTATTGTCCATGAACTATTGTAGATATGGTGAATTGGATCAGCTGAAGTCTGCATATGTGGAATAAGCTACATGATGGAGAAAAAGATTAATGCTTCATTGCTTTCTCTCCTTAGAAATTTGCATATGCTTTATGTTTATTTCTGATGCAATTACAACACTATTATAAATGTTTTATTCTTTTTTTCTTATATTGTTTTATTCTTGCATTGCTGGAGATCGAACACAGAGCCTTAAGCATGTGAGGTGAGTGCTCTACTATTAAAATACATCTTGGTGTTCTTTTATTTATTTATTTATTTTTGTCTTTCAAGCTGACCTAGAATTACTATGTGGTCTCAGGGGTAGCCACGGTGATCCTCATACCTCTGCTTCCCAAGTGCTAGGATTCAAGGCATGCCACCATGTCCAGCTTGTTTTATTTATTTTTAATACAGGGTCTTTTTTATGTAGCTCAGGCTGGCCTCAAACTCATTTTCCTCCTGCCTCGCCTGGCTCTCATTTTCTCTTCCTATAATCAACACTCTGGAGACCATCCTTGCACATAATAATTTTGGTTCTGTCCAACATGGTTTTGAATGGCTCATTCTATGCTCCTTATCTATTTATACCATGAATGTCTTAATATTTTATTTTTTTCCTCTCTCTCATCCCGCCCTCCTCTCTTTATTTTCTCTCTTGGCTGTGCTTGGGGATATATGCCAAGAAAGTGCTTTACCACTGAGCTGATTCCTCAGTCCTCTAGTGTTTTTGATTTTAGAAAACAATTCATATAATAAAGATGCAAACACTTTAAGATACAGAACAGATTTTAATATGTATGTGTACATAATTACAGATAGACTTATAATGGTAATTAAAATAAGTCAAATCTAATCACCTCTACTAGTGATTAATTTTGGTTTTATGTGTGCAAGATAAATCTCACTAATAAATAAATTGAGCATTTTATTTATAACAGAAATACTGATAATCTTTAATATTATAACTTTAGTATTTTAGAAAATTTGCATGTAGATCTGCCCATATAATTCATTATTATCACCTTTAGAGATCAAATTAGAAATGGGAACTGTCCCACTCTAGAGAGGTAGTAATTCTGAAATCTTAAGAATTACTAGTTTTCAAAATGATTCCATTTTCATTTGAAGAGAGAGGATGAAATGAAGAGGAACAAACATGATAAAATTCTTGGTTTTTTGAGCCCTTTGAATGGATACTATCTATTGAAAATTTTTTTTTAGAAATATGTGCACCACAAATAAACAAAACAAAGGAGCTTTCATAGTGGAATCAGGTTTTTCAAAGAGTTTTGGCAACCATTAGATGTTTTCCCAAATGAATGCCAAGGAGAATAATTGTCAAACTACTGACTTACACACGGAGGTAGAGGGGGAGCAGGAACGAATCAGATGCTTTGTAAGAAAGCATATGTAACTCCAGCTACTGATGAGTGTGACCATGGAGGACCTTAACACCAGCTGCTGGAAGACACTTAGCAAGATGAAGCCTCATGGCTTTGTATTTTGTATTTTCATAGTCAGGTCACATTGTGTATACTACTTTAAGAATCTGTTGATACAGCTTGTGTCATTTTTCTTCCTTATTCAAAGTAGAAAGCTCTGGGGAAAGTTCTTTCTTTCCCATATTTTTTAACTTGCTGGTCATATATCACCCCTGAAATATTATCTAGATTTAAGTATGACATCTTGGAGCTCCAAAGAGAAAACAATTTTAAATACAGTAATAAAGTTGGAAAATACTGAATAAATGATTTAGTTAACTTGTAAAACTAGGAGAGTTCATAGAGGCACATTAGCAAATTATCTTTAATATAAGAAGGTGGTAACAAGATTATAGAATATCAGTAGCTATTCATTTAGAATAATGTTAATAAAGTAATAAAGATGGGGATGAATAGACTAAATGGTTTCAGCAAATCTTTATAAAACACAGATATTTGAAATTTCCTCAATATACTGGGATTATTGTTCCAGAAATATGTATGTATTCATCTACCTTGAAAGTTTTGGATAGGGCTGGAGAGATGCTCCAACAGTTAGGGCATTTGCCTGCAAAACAGAAGGACCCGAGTTCGATTCCCCAGTACCCAAGTAAAGCCAGATGCACAAGGTGGCACATGTGTTGAGTTTTTTTTTTTTTGACACCTGTTTGCTCAGTTTATTTAGAAGGCCTGTATTAGAGACAGTATCTCCCAGTGACATACAAACTTATTTCTGAATGTATCCGTTGCTTTTAAATTTATAGCAAAGATTTTCATAAAAGTGACAAAAGAACACGTCTTTATTCTCATGGCAAAGTACCACATTATTTAATCCTAAATTCTTTCAATGTCACTTTAGAGTGAATTGAAAGTGTGATGAGCAAAATTTATATTCACTTCCTAAAATATCCGGGATGTTTTAATTCTGTAGATTTCTTTCTAAGAAATGTGTTACTGAAATACACACAAGAGAAATTTTATGCGAGTCATCTTGGACCCAGTCTAATTTGTAAATTCTAAATCATTTATAAAACATCAACATTTTCCTATTGGCAAATGACTTGGGATTTGTTTCACCACTGTTAAAACCCATCATCTTGTGGCTGCCTCTACGAGACAGAGAGAGAGAGAGAGAGAGAGAGAGAGAGATGCATGCATGCACATGCACACAGAAACAGTAAATATTAAATGTAAATAAGAATGGGATTTTTTTATAAATGAACAGAGATGGCTCTATGAATGATATCAGGGGATTTAATTGAGACTGGGGACATGAAAAGCCAATTTGTCAGCTAAGGCCTGAAGGATGGTAAGTGTTAGAGAATAGATCAGACTAATGATCTGAGAAAATAGATTATGTTGGGGCCAGAACTGAGCTTGTCTGGCTTGGGACTCTGTCAGACGGTTAGTGTGGCTAGGCTTTAGAAAGAAGAGATGGGAAGATTGAGACTGAAGACATGGGAAGAGCCAAAGTATGCAAGAGAGACATCCGTGAAGCAATTCTACAGAGGATTTGTATGATGTGTGTGACTCTTAAAGAATCCTCTGGGTGATGAATGCTCCAGAAGCATGTGAGCAGGGGCAGAGAGGGAAATATGCATATGTGTGTATGTGGGGTTGCATGCACTATAGGTGATGTCTTTGTTGAATTAGACAGTAAGTAGGCTGAAAAAGGAGCTGCTAGGGTAGGCCAAAAATGACAGACCTCAGTGGCCCTGGGGCAGAGACGCTTACGGATTTCATACGCCAATAGTAGGCTTTGGATAATTTCAAGTCATAGAGTCATTTTGTCTGATCTATAATTTACGGGACAAATGATAACCATACTGAAGGAGTCAACTAGGCTTTCAAGTAGTAAAATAGGCTTGAACTGAGTTAAGGACACTAAGGTAGCCTGCAGCAGAAGAGATGCAAACATGAGGTGAAATCTGGTAGACTTGGGTGGCTGATCAGATGAAGCAGGCAAGGAACTCAAAGGAATCAAGGTTGAAGCTGACTTCCAGGTGGAGAACACAGGCAGACCTGTAGTGTATGCATGGCATGTGTAGAGGATGATGAACTCAGCCTCGCTGTTCCCAGCACAGTAGAGAAGCCATATTTTCCATGAAAGACAGAAGACAGTCACTGAGTAGCTAATTTATGCAGAGCTTTCTTTCACAGGTTTTACTCATTCCTAGCAGCACTGTGGGTAGGAATTTCAAATCCCACAGGTTAAGCAACACAGTGTATGATGACTTTAATTATTTATGTTAAAAGTCATTTTGGGTCTGGTAGATGGCTAAAAGTGGTAAAAAAAAATGCTTGCTTGAAAAGCCTTCCAGCACAGGTTCGATTCCCAGTACCCACATAAAGCTGGATGCACAAAGTGGCACACGTGTCTGGAATTCCCATTCTCTCTCCTCACAAATAAATGAAAATATTTTTTAAGAAAAAGGTCATTATGAGGTGGGTATGGTGGCACTTGCCTTTAATCCAAGCACTTGGGAGGCAGAGCTAGGAGGATTGCTATGAATTCCAGGCCAGACTGGGACTACAGAGTGAATAGGATATAGTGACATGATGTCACTTAGCTTATATAAGGTGTTAGGTCAAAATTCAGACTACACCCCGTCGTCCCCTCCCCCAGCTGGTCTCAGGAGAAGTTTCACCAAGACCTCTCCTCAGGAACAGGAGATAACACCCCCCACCTGCTGTGTCTCTGTCTGGCGGGAGGCACTACCTACTGACCAGCTGGTTCCCTTCCCCCAAGCTAAACATTCACCTTAAAAGCCAGATCTTGATCTGGGTTTTGGGCTTCTCCCATCTTGGGAGCTAGCCTGGAGCTTGGGGTTCCCCTTCTTCCTATTAAAACATTTACTTTCAGAGCGGTTTCCCTGGTGGTCATTTCCATTCTAACATAATGAACTATGTATGGTTAGGAAGAAGTTAATATGCACACACAAACACATGATGTAATAGTACTAAATGCTAAGTTATATGATTAACACAATATATTGTGATCACACAGGAGAGGGCAAGACGAGAATGAATGGCAGCTTAGGAAAACTCTTGTAACAAATTTGCTCCTATGCTGAGGACCCCAGGAGTCTTACAAACAGTAAAAGTGGAATATCTGGTTTACATGTCAGAACCACAAATGGTCTCACCTCCTACAGACATGTGATATCAAATCAAGATGAGCAAATAATACCACGGGTTGTTCTTGGTCATTCTGACCTAGACGTGTTCAGGGAAAAATAGATAATGTCACATTTTCATTTGACAGAAAACTCTATTCCTTTCAAATGCCTAGTCTAAGTCTGTTGACAGTTTCCATTATTTTCAGGAATGTCAAATACTCCTTGGAATAGAAACTGATCAGAACATGGTTACATAGAAAAGTCCCAACAGAGCTCCCTGAATGAGTAAAGTTCAAAAAGTAATATTAAAAGCTCAACAGGAACTTATAAACAATAACCCAAGGCCACCAACCACGGAGAAAGCTCCCAAGGAACCAGCCGGATCATCCTTTATCTCACCAGCAGGGCAACACAGCTGCCACCAGCTGGGAGAGGTCTCACTGAGATGCAATATCTTGGCACCAAAAAGACACTTGGCATCCATACCATGGAGCTTAACAACAATATTTCATTTTATACACAACTGATAGCTTATCAGGTCTGGAATGACTGGCTACACAAATTAGAATACGGGATCCTGGCTTTTAAATGCCAAGAGTTTAATTTAGGCAAGGATTTCTTATAAGCTTTAAATCCTGACCTTCTCGGGTAAGTCTGTTTCCATCCTACACAGCTGCTAGAGATAAGTAAAGGCTAAAATGGAAGACAAGATGTCTTCTAAGGATAAGCCCACCTCTTTGCTTCCCGCTTCTTGATTGAATTAGATAAATGTGCTGGTTTTATAGTAAAAACATTTTGGTTATCAGCAATTTAATCGGACTTAAGCCAACAGGACTGAAATCACACCAGAAGAAAGACAGCCTGTATTTGCTAACAGCTCCAGGGAAGGCTCCTCTGCCACTTCCCTTGGAAGCTCTCTCCATTGTCTTGGAATTGATTCTTTCAGGAAGTTCTTACCATTGACCTAAATCCCTCTTGAGTTAATTAAAGCCTGTTTACTTCTCTTTTCTAGAAGGATCCTTGAAGAGGAGAGCTGATTTGAACCCTCTTCATCACTTTTAAGACTGTAATGAAGTATCCAGTGGGGCTCTTGACTCCAACTCAAAGCTCTACTAGCTTTCCCACAAAGACCCGTTCCCTTTCAATTTGGGGATCCTGTTAGCAAGGAGAGATGAGGTAAATGACCCCTTGTTGGCAAGGACTTAATCTTCCCAGGACTCAGTTTCCTAGTGTGAAAAGTAAAAATTTAGAATAAATTCAAATGTTTCCAATGATCTGAATATCTTTTGGGGAGTATTTCTGTGAAAGGGAATAGTGTGTGTGTGTCTGTGAGAGAGAGATAGAGAGAGAAAGAGAGCTCACTTTCCTTCATTGAGCACACACACACATACACAGAAAGAGAGAGAGAGAGAAGAGAGAGAGAGATTCAAGTCAATATGTAATCAGTGGTAAAAAAAATCAAACAAAATCCAAGAATATGTTTAACATATATATATATATATATATATATATATATATATATATATATATATATGTTAAGATTGTTAAGCTATGATGCATTGCTAGATAAAAATGTTTGTTGATGAAAACTCACAATTATTCGTGAAGATGCTAGAAGGCAATGCTATAATCATAATATCCATTCTTCATGGATAGAAACCTCTTAAATAAGAATAAGAGAGACTTTGCCTTATCATGATCTATATTTTTATGTTTCATGAGTAATGAGGAATCAGATGTAGTATAAATAAAGCAAAGAACAAGCAAAACTGGTCAGTTACTACCAAGACCTCACATAGGCCTGGAAGTACTAATCACAGTTCTGAAGAAGAGTAATCAGCTTGGGAGACTTAAACAGCCAGATGGAGGCAATGTCAATAAGAATGACTATAGAATACTATGGAAATTTGAAACATGACAAAAGTCACATGGTAGACCATAAAAGATTTATTATTAATAAATAGAACAAGATGGGGTTACCAGATAAAATATAAAACGAATAGTTAAATTTGATTTTCATGTAACCAACACTTGTTTTTTAGTGTAACTGTGTCCAATATATTGCATGGGAAATATTTCTACTAAAATAGTCTTCATTTTTTACTTGAAATTTAAATTTATCTTGACATCCTATATTTTTATTTGTGACATCTAGTGACTCTAGTGCCAAGTAAATATGTCATTACTCATTTAGGCAAAAGTAAAGTTGTTGCTTACCACATTATAAGCACAAAAATTAATCTTTTTTTTTCTTTTTTTTTTT